>VDFB02348329.1:0-29504 GCA_007258455.2 Sequoia sempervirens | reverse complement strand
ATTGTATACCCTTCTCACTAAAGATGTTGAATTTCAGTGGACTGAAGCTTGTGACAAGGCATTTTCTGACTTGAAGGCAGCTTTGACTCATGCTCTTGTACTCAAGGGACCCAATTGGGAGCTTCCTTTCCACATCCACACTAATGCATTAAACTATGCCATAGGAGCAGTCTTAGGACAGAAAGAGGGAGCTATTGAAAATGCTATTTACTTTGTCAACCAAAATTTGCAAGGAGTTGAATTCAATTATACAGTGACAAAGAAGGAGATGTTGGTAGTAATCTATGCACTAAAAAAATTTAGACATTACATAATGGGCTACCAAATCCTTGTGCACACTAACCATGCAACCATTAGGTATCTCATGAATAAACCCTTGACATAGGTAGATTGGCAAGATGGTTATTATTGATGCAAGAGTTTAATATAACCATTGTAGATAATCTAGGGAAGGCCAATGTTGTTGCAGATTTTCTTTCAAGGCTAACAAAATCAGAAGACAATCAGCCCATAGATGACTCTTTTCCTAATGAGCATCTATTTTCTCTTAGTGTAAAAATACCCTAGTATGTTGACATAGCCAATTATTTGGTTACAGGTAGAGTTCCTTCTCACTTCTCTCCAAAAGAGAAAAGGGAACTCATTGAAAAATCTTTTCCTTTCTCTTAGATTGCTGGATGTTTGTTTTATACTGGACCTGACCATGTCATGAGAAGATGTGTGAGAGAAGATGAGACATATGAAATTTTGCATGCACGTCACAATGAACCATGTGGAGGACAATTTGTGGCCAAAAGGACAACAATGAAGATTCTGAACATAGGGTATTACTGGCCAACACTCCACAAGGATGCAGGAAGGCATACCAAAAAATGTGATATATGTCAAAGAATGGGAAAACCAACAAGATCTGATGAGATGCCACTCTACCCTCAAGTAGTAATCAGTCCCTTTGATAAGTGGGGATTAGATTTTGTGGGACCAATTGACCCTCCATCAAATTGTAAGTCTTATATATTGGTATGCATTGATTATGTAACAAAATGGGTAGAAGTTAAGGCCATGAAGCATGCAAGAGATAACAAAGTTGCAGAGTTTCTTTATGATGATATTTTCACAAGATATGGAGTCCCAAGGGAAATAGTGACCGATCAAGGAGCTCAATTCACATCAACTCTTATCGCAGCACTAATTAATGAGTATAGCATAAGGCACAAGAATTCTACTCCTTATCACCTACAGGCCAATGGCCAAGTTGATGTGACCAATAGAGAAGTTCAAGCCATCCTGACTAAAACAATAGTTGCCCATAGAAAGTATTGGGAAAACATATTACCAGAAGCTATTTGGGCCTATAAGATAACATGGAAAACAACTGCAGGCTTCACCCCATTTGACTTGTTGTATGGAAAGACAACCATGGTGCCAATTGAATTTGAACATAAGCCTCTACAAATTGCAATGGATTTAGGGATGGTTTTTATGAAGCACATAGAGAAAGAATCATGCAGCTAAATGCTTTGGATGAGATAAGAAGAGTAGCCCTGCAACATACAGAAGTAGTGCAGAATCAGAGGATCAAGTGGCATGACAAATTTATCAAGGATAAGAAGTTTAAACCAGGAGATTGGGCCTTGCTCTATGATTCAAGATACCAGGACAATGCAGGAAAATTGCAAAAAAGGTGGCTAGGACCATAGAAAGTTGCTGAGGTCTTTCCTAATGGAGTTGTTTAGCTCACCACCATTGACCCTATTAGGTTCAAATTACTTGGCAACAGTCATCGCCTCAGATTATACCATAAGCTAGCTTCTAAAGAAGAGTTCCTACAACAATTCACCCAAGCCTCAGAGCTTCCTACAATCGAAGGTAGTGGACCTAGTGTCCCTCCTTTAGCCTAATCGAGGTACGTAATTTTCATAATAAGGACTTTCACTTATGTGGAAGTACATTTCTTTGTCATCCACCTATCCACCCATCCATCACCACCTTTCTCTCTCTTCCATCACTTCATTTATTGCTCAATTTATTTTCCAACAGGGCGAGTGTTACTTTATCCACGATCTTTGCAGCAAATCTTCCACACATCCAGGTATGTGTGCATTAATTGCTATCTTTAATAATATTTTAAGTGTGTTCATTTAATCACTGCACGTTAGTATAGACGTTTGCATAAAATGCCATCATTCCCTATCGCATCACCACTCCCATCTCACATGTGTGGACACATGTCCAAATTTAGGTTGGGGGGAGGGAAATGAAAAAGATGCAAATATTTTATGAATTTACTGCCCATGTGTCAAACCATATTAGTCTATGTCAGAAATTTAAAAAAATGTGTTGATTTGAAATTGAAAGGACGACTTTCATGTGTGAAGTGACAAAAACTGCAACCGCCATTTCTTCCTATCATAATTTCCCTTTAACACTCCTTTTCTTGCCATTATTTCCCTATCCTAATCTTTAGTTGCAAGCAAAAAGGAAAAATAAAAGAAAGGAAATTCAGTCAACGTTGGCACTAGAATTTAGTAGACACTACAAGGAAGGGCATTGCAGGAAAGGAAGTTGTTGAGCATTTGTTTGATTGTAGACAATGGGAGGTAGGTTAATTTGAAACAAACCCACAATGCATAACATTTTACTGTAGGATGCACAATGCCTAGCCGAATTTCAAAATTGTGGATGGATAGATTACTTTCTGAAGTTGGGTGGTTTTGATGAAGGTGTTGCCCTTGAATTTTCCTAGATATTTTTCAGAAGGGAAAGCCACAGTAAAAAGGTTAGAAATTGTGGCAAGAGAGGAAAGAATTGCAGAGGTTACAGGGTTACCTGTTGATGGTGAAAATTACCTTACTTCCAAAGACTCCAGGTCAACTAGGGATGAATTTACAGAGCCAAATGACCCTCCATTGAGCATAGATAAACAAGGTACAAAGAGAATGTCTTTGCCCGAGCTGTGGAAGTAGATAGTTGTGTATGTTATCAAATACATCACTTGTGAGGGTCGCCAGTCAAATTTGTATTTTTTCCACTTCAATATTTTGAACCACATGAGGCACAGAAGGAGGATGAATGTGCCCAACGTGTTGTACAATCTTCTCTCAATCATGTTGGCTGAGACCCAAAAATATAGGGACAATTTTGTTTCCCACCACTGCTTGATCAAATTGCTAGTTGAAAAGTCTCTGCATGATGTATCTAGAATGACTTGGGAAGAGTTTATCAATGTTAAGCACTTGCCACCTAGGGCTATACCTCAATCTCATCGGTCTAGGAAGAGAGTAAGCACGACTGAAGCCATTCCTAGTGCTTCAACTTCGAGCGTTGGCTTTGGTGTGAATCTTCCTATAGCAAAAGAAGCTATAGAAATTAGTTCTTTTGAAATAGAGTACTCAACAAAAGAAATCTCTTCCTCGGATTCTAATGATGGAGTTCCACTTGAAACCCTCATGAAAATTAGGGCACAATAGAAAGAGGTAAAAATGAGAAAAGGGAAGGCTAAAACACAACCTGTAGAAATAAAAGTGTCAAGTTCTAAGAAGAGGAAGGTCGATAATGTTCATCTTGTAGCCAAAGGAAAACGTGAGAGACCTCCCAGGAAATCAAGACCAATTAGGCCTGCAATTGGAATGCCTCTGTAGGAAAGCCCTAAACTTGGTGAGACCTCACATAAGGGCCTTAAAGCTCCAATGGAGCAGAAGAATGTTGAAAAAGGAGAAGACATATTTAAGAAAGTAGCAAATATAACATTAGCCGATCTTGCTAACATTGTAGGAGAATTGGAGAAAAATTAGGACTTCTTGCAGCATGAGTAAGAAGTCCTACAACAGCATAAAAAACAAGAGCCCCTACAGCAAAAGGAAGAAGAAACGGTACCCTTACAGCTAGAGATAATTGGACAACCTGGGACCATGCAAATAGTGTCATATGAGGAGCTGCCATCAACAAAAATACTAGTAGGCATTCATAATCCTCCTGACTTTATAGTTCATGCAACAATTTTGAATTTATGGAGATAAATACAAAGAAGGGAGGAAGAAGGGAAAAAGGAAAAATGGAAATTGAAGGAGAAAATTTAGAAGAAGGATGATGAAATTGAGGATAAAGATGTAGAAATTGCCACCCTGAAACAGAGGGTAGATGATATGGCAGCTTTGACACCAAAGATTATGGAATGTAGAGATCCTCCAAGGGTCTCTCCTATGCTCTTGAAAGAGAAGTATCTCTCTTTTATGATGTCAAGACTTGCCTCAGGTTTGAATTCTTCTATTGGCACTCCCATGGAATTCTTCAATGCTTATAGGATTGCCTCCCCCAAAATGAAGAATTTTCTATGTGAATTTTATTTACATAATTATGCTATCACAAAAGACCATGATTGGAATCCATTGTTGTATGTTGGGGATATTCAATTGAGAGCATTTATGTCTTGGGTACAAAATGAAATTAGTTGGGGAAAAAAACATGGTACCTACAAACAATTGGAGTCTGATATCCCTCTGCCTGTTAGGGCTGAGTCAAGCAAGCCAAGGGATATTTACAAAGAATGACACAAAATGTTGCTCAGACCAAGCTATATCAATAGGATTATGCCTTGGATTGAGGTAGTTTACACTGAGTATGCGATAAAGACAACAGCAAGGGAGGACACCACAAGGAAATATTTATCCCAGAGATGGAATAGTTTGATTGATGAGCTAAAACAGGTTGAGCCTCATTCCATCCACAATTATGCTACAAAATTGAAAAGAGTTGAGAGGTATATTGAGATTCAAAGAACACAGGGGCGACATGGGCTTCCCCTAACTTTTCAGCCATCCATGCTCATGTGGCTCGTGCCAAACTTCAGATTTTACTAGTATGACATTGATGCAGAGAGGCAAAGATGGAATAGGTTTGACAGGTTGGGAGGATTCTATTGGGATCTTGATTCACACACTGTAGCCACTGATGTTGGACAACTCTCAGTTGTAAATTTCAAATCTTTGACCAAGCAGAAGAACTCTTCCCCTATTGTAGGACCAACAAAACATTAGGTTTGGGGGAGTGATGAGCTTAGTTTTTGGTCTAGTTTTGGGTAGAAACTATAGTCCATTTGCTCATAGATGTCATGGAATTTAATGTTAAATATTGGTATTTGCATAATGTTTCTCTCAATCCATTGACATTTGATATTATCCTATCCCTGCAGGCTTTAATGATATTTGGCATAATATGTGAACTATCTATATTGATTTTGCATGTGGTTAATGAGTGTCTCTTAGAGTGGTTATATATGTGCAATTATTATGCATACTGACCTTGCCATGTAGATTTAATGCGCTAAGTTGAGGAAGACACCGCCAACTAGGCATGCTACATAGCATCCAGCTAAGGAACCGCTCAGAGTCAAAGGTAACCAACAACAAAGATTCTTCATGCAACTGAATGTATCCGCCCTATTGTGGACCATAATGATCTAGCATTCATGGGCATTATTGTTGTGTTGGGTTTGCGTCTGACTTGCATGTCTGACCGGATTCCATGCATGCATAACCGCCATCGCTCCACTTTCCCCTACTTTCCCTAAATGGCGTCCTCCCAATCATGGAGTTGACTATCTTGTTTTAGTTGTAGTATAAATAATAATCTGATGCTCCTTCCTCAATTAGTTAAAAGAAAGTTAGTGATAATAGAAGAGGTTGCATGATTTGACATTGTACTTATTCTCCAGTTTCAATACATTACTCTTTGTACGCATGATTTACAGTGAATGAAATAAAGTTTTGAATTTGAGCACTTGAGTTCTTGTTAGTTTAGAGGATACTTATCCAAGGGGGCCCATTTGGTGAGTAATATGTCTTATTAGTTTAGCATTAGTTTAGTATTACTTGTTGTTTAGTACTTAGTTAGAAATCTCACATCGACTGTTCCTGTAGCCACTAGAAGTCTATTTTGTGTTTGTTCCTGCAGCCAAGGTAGATAGAGTAGTTTCCTGTTTGTTGCTTAGATCTTTTATTACTGTCATGAATTTCATCTTAGCATAAGTTTTTGGTTGATTTTCAACATTTGCTTTATTTACTTTTCAAGCAATTTACTTTTAGTATTGTATTTCTTAGCTAAAGACTAGAAATGGCTACTTGAGAGTCCTTAGTGCACATACTGTGTTGGCCCATTTCAAGTTCACATCCCTGGGTTGACAATTTAAATGCACCTTTATGCTGATTGTGATAGCTATTCAGGTTAGATGTCCAATCTCTGAGTCATGGCTATAAAGGCTTAGTTATTAAAATCATTATAGGAGGCCAACAGGGGTCTCCTCTCATTTTCAAAGAGAGATTTGAGTTGTTCAATAAAGGCATTCTATTGCAATATATGAGAAAATCATTGAATTGATGGTTTCTTGTGTATTGTCCATTATGTGTGCATGATTCAATCACCATGTTTTCTTTAAAATTGTTCTTTCAAATTCAAGTTTATTTTATGTAGTAGTAGTTCATGTTGGCTTTAATGGTGGATGTATGCTAAAGTATTTGATGCACTTTCAGCTCATAATTTTGGCTATTTTTTGATGAAAAATTGTTGCATAAAGTTAGTTTGAGCTAATTCATTTACAACACTTATCTTCAACTGTGTATGTGTATGCTTTAAATATTCATGTTGCAATATCAAAATCATAAGCCATAGAAGATTGCACTAGTTTTGTGAGACCGTAGGCTATCCTTGGTTAAACAAAACTCAGTTTGGAAGTCTATCTACTATAACATCCTCCATTGTTATTGTTCATCTTAGTTTCAGACTTAGGAAAACTTCTAAACCCTTCAACCTTTTGAATTTTCTTTTAAAATTTGACCTAAACCTACAATTCCAACATCACAGTAAATCTAAATTTGATGATCTAGAGAAGTTTCAGACTGTTGTCATAAGATTGTTGCTACTGTCCATTCATTTATAGAATTTTAAAACTCAATTTGCAGACCCATGAAACCTCCATGCTTTTTGAACCCTATTTGCCCCCTTTGTGATTACCAGCAAATGACAAAAAACAACTGAGCTATTTTTGCAAGTCATGAATTGACACCCGAGAGACCTTGGGGTGATTTTATGAAACTTAGTTGCAAATTATTACCTTTCAAGAGAGGAAACACACTTGTGTGTTGTTTGTGTTGAGAAGTGAAAAAACACCCATCAACAAAACTAGCACTATAAGGAGGGAAGCTTGACAAAGGTGGATTGAATTGGGTCCTTCTCCCCTCAAAGATTTCATAGAGTACTTAGATCCACACTAGATAAGGGAGAGTTTCAGGAGTTAAAGACCCCTACCAAGGCTAGGATAGCCAAGATAGGGGAAGCTTCAACATCAGTGCAACTCCTTCACCCTCCATCTCCTCTAACTCGTCCATCTCCATCTTCTCCTTCACTTCAACCAACATTTTCTCCATTCACTTTCCACATCCAAAGTACTATTACAACTGCCATACATCATCCACAAGTTGTTGTAGCACAACCATTACCACTCCCACTTCCACGAATGGTTTGGTTGGGAAATAACCCATCTCCCTTATCCTTCAATGACTACCATGGCATGCCAAAGAATCTAGAAGGCTTCTATACCAAGTTCCATCCAAATGATCCATAAAGGACAACAAAAGAACATATCAAGATCTTCCAAACATCCCTTAAGGATCTATAGATTGAACATGAAGATGTTGCTTGTAGACATTTCCCTTACTCATTGGGAGATGAAGCATTCTATTTGTACATCCACTTACCTATAGGCTCCATTACTTCTTGGGACCTCATGAAAGATACATTCTTGTAGAAATTTAAGGTTCTAGTCATCCCTATAGAGTTGTACCGATAGTTCATGTTAGTAAGAAGGGAGGTCAATGAGATGATCAACTCATCCAATGATAGATTTCACAGAGCATACATGAAGTTGCAAGCTCCCTACATAGTTGATGATGCTTCAACTAGACTAGTATACTATGCTACCTTGAACGACCTCACATCATCCTTGGTCAAAAGAATGCATCGATCACCTACAAGATTAGTTTAAGCTTATGCATAGGCAGTGAAAGCAAGCACTGATTTGGGACAACATGTTGCAGGTTTGTTGCCCTCATTGGGACCTACTACCTACCCTAGGAAAATACAAGGACTTACTCATGCCTTGGCACACCAAAATCCCTTGATGAATTTAGTTCCTCAACTACCCATAGTGCCACACCCAAGACCTCCATTGAATCAAGTTCCATCCATACCAAGCTACCTCAAACCCTTGAATTAGAAGACCTATGCACAACAACCTCAAGTCCCTCCATACTTGCAAAAAATTTGAACCTTCAGTTGCCCAGCAAAATCTAGTTGCAATACATCCGGTTTATCTTTAAAATTTGGCACCAACGCAAAGTAATGTAAATAAAGATAAAATCGATGAGTTGCGTGAGTTAGTAAAGAAGCTATCCACCGAGGTAACTCATTTGAGGAATTAAAATAATCAGCTGCAAGCATCTCAAAGGATCATTCGAGCTAACTTCCACAGGGAAAATCGTGATCCTGGTCCATCTTTGGGACATAATTATGAAAGAGGTCAGAATTATGGATAGAACTTTGAAAGAAGGTCATCTCAAAGACCGAATAGAACCTAGAATACTATACCAAACAATGGAGGTGTGTTGATACCACTTGAACCACTTAAAGGTATAGATAAATCAATAAGAGAAGTTTATCTGGTCAAGGCATCCCTCTCTAGATGGTGTAGAATCCATCACATGACTAAGCATTCTGAACTCGATTTCCCAGAGTTCTAGATCGTTGCTGCCATCTTTTAAGTGGAGGTACAAAATTTTGTTGACAGCTCAAGCTATAGAGAGATAGTCCCCTCAGAGTCGTATGACTTAGTCTTGGTCCTCAACTAGATGCCCTTCCCTCAAAGTGACAAGAACGAGCCTGAGAAGGAGATTGCAGAGAAGGGAAGCAACTCAAAAGAGGTAAGTAATGAAGTGACCCTATCTCAAATGTTCAATTCAGTAGATAATGGGCCTAAAGATGAGGAAGAACAACGTAAGGAGGAAGTTCATATGTTTCACCAATGCGCAACCCCTTATAACTTGAGAAATAGACAAGCTGGTGGTCCATTCACAACCTCTATATCACCCAACAACTATAACACATCGCCTGATCCAAATGCTAGTAATAACCTACCTTATCCTAGGGTCCCAACTCAATATCTCAATAGGAATAGGCAGCTTGACCCAACTAAAGAACAACTTGCTATTCCCACTCAAAAAAATTCAAATGAAGTAGATGTTGTACAAATGGTTGAATATGTGGCAGAAAAACTAAAGAAAGTAAAAGTAGGCATGTCTGCCTTTGAACTGCTAAGGGTATCTATTGTTAGGAATGCCTTCTTCAGATCACTGAATGGAACTGCCCCGTCAAGATCAGCTTAAGAGGTAGCTGCAAAGAAAATATCATTTGACACCTCTACTAGTGAGTTAGTGATTAGAGAAATCATAGGGACTTGGGAAGCTACGTTGTTGTTGTGATATGGGTGGACATGTCGATGTGGCATTGACATGGAAGGTAAATGGGTTTTGTGGGCATGATGATGAAGGTGACACATAGGATTGGGGTTGAATGTGTTGAGGTTGGGATGGTGTTTGGACTTGTTGTGGTGTGATTTGTTGTTGTGAAGAGGTTGCATAGGATAATGGTTGTTGAAAGGCACACATTGAAATGTACACATTGTGTAAACATAAAGCTTCCACTCATTCCATCTACCCCATGGGATTCAAAAATAAAAATTTGGATGCCTCTATTTATAAAGTCAAAAATTCTAAAGGTCTTAATGCCTTAGAATACAAAATGTCAAAGCCAAGTACATCTAAAAAGCTATATAAGCCCATACCTCCAAAAGAAAAGTCTAAAAACAAAATGGTTTGGGTACCTAAGCAAAAAGAAATCAAGTCGAATGAGACATCCACATCACAAAAATCCCAACCATCCCCTCCCATCCAAAATACACATTCCATTCAAAAATATCAATTTCCTAAAGTCCACAAGAAAAATAAAAATCATAAAAACACTAAGTCTATGTGGATACCTAAAGCACTTCATCACCCATCTCCTAAGCAAACATCTCCATTGCTTTCTACACCTCGTCCACATCAAAAGCTTCAACGTTTATCACAATGTGTGCAACCATTGGTCATGGTTCCCTTCCATTTCACAACAAGCCCTTATACCTCTATCTTTCCATCCCCCACCCATTATCCTACATATCTTCCCCATCGCATCCCTATGGTCCATGCTTTTGGCTAAGCCTCCCCATTCTTTTGCATAAGTCTCATAGAAGTCCTATATCTTCCCTACATAATCTGCATCATAATCCACTGTCTTCCTTACATAATCTACATCATAATCCATCATCTACCTAATCCATCTCCCTTTCATGTCATCCCTTACCGACATCGATGAGCATAATGACATTTGACATAGTCCATGCAATGATATCCATTTCTAGTGGGACTATCACCTTTCATGCAACTAGACACTTGAGTCCCTCCTATCCAAAAGTCAAAAAGTCAAAAAGTCAAAAAAAAAAAGTAAAGAGAAATCCCTTCGTCCAATGGTGAAAACCTGGTAAACAGGCGCCTTGGATAAGTACCATGATGAAAACCTGGCAAACAGGCATCATGTGTAGTTTGATCTTCTATGTCACTTACACTTGGGGGCACAATGTCTTATCTATCCAACCTATCATTTTTATGTCATATCATTTCCATCCTACCTACCATCTTTAGCCATCATACCTACCTATCATATTGGGTCCACTTATCCACTCTTCTCCTTTTGATCTTGATGAAGATATAGGGGCAAAGTGTTGAAACATGTTTTTTGGGTATCTCTTGACATACCTCATCCTATCTAAACCAATCATATCATTATCCTATTGTCATCAGCTTTGTCACGAAAAATCCTAAGTCTTGTACCTAGAATGGGGCATGTCATTCCTATGCGACATAGTCTTTGGAGATCACATCCTTGCTCTCTTATGCATACATCCATTTCATCCATTAATCCCATTTATCTCCTTGCACCTAGACTTGGTTTTCCCCTTGTCATTGGTATCTAGCACAAAGGCTACCCAAAATTTCATCCATTGACACCTCAAAAATGTCAAAATCCAAAAAAATCATAAAATGACAAAAAGACAAAAAACATCATAAAATGTCCTAAAAAAAAAAAAAGACAAAAATATCATAAAATGTCCTAAAAAATAAAAAATAAAAAATCATAAAAGTCCAGAGAAAACACAAAAAACATTCAAATCAATGTCAAAATCCTAAAAATGGAGTCAAAGTCAGTCATGTCAGTCAGTCCATGTCATTGTCGAACTACGTTGTCTCTGCGCATTTGCTACGTAGGCAAGGCCATTAGTCGATGAGTCCCCGAGACATTAGGTCAGTCCTTTTAGGTTGGTCAAAATAAAATCATGGCATTTTTCACAATCGTCACATCGGTCAAATAAGTCAGACATAGTCAAACTCGAACACAAGATAGTCATTTGAAACATCAAAATTGGTCAAAATTAGACAACATAAGCCAATCAATCATACAGTCAACATCAGTCAACTTGCCAAAACACATTAGTCAAAACAATGTCAATCTCGTCACTCTTTGGTCCTCTTCAAGATGTGTCCTTCTTGGAGTTAGACCTCGTGAAAATGTCCTTTGCCTTTTCAGGATGTGTCCTTCCTGACAATAGGCCCCGTCAAACCGGCAACACCGTCAAATTGGCAAAACTCTTAAACTGTCAAAACTGTCAAATCAACAAGAAATCAATCTTTGGCAAACAAACATTGGCAATAAAAATTACATGGCTGTTAATCTTTCTGGTCTTTCTTGTCTTATCTTTTGACTATCTTGGCTATTTTGTCTTATATTTTTTACTATCTTGTCTTTTTGGTCATGTTACTAGCTACCTCGAGGATGTCCCATGAAGGATTTAGAGGAGATGACGTCTCTTGGCCTATTTTATTTTCTCTGATCACTGGGCTCCTGTGGACATCTTGACAAAGATCAAGTAACATGACCCTTAGCATGAGTTAGCACATCTCTTATCTATGATCTTCCATTTTTCAAGGATAATCTTGCACAATCTTGGTCTACTACACCATTGTGTTTGTTGTCCATTTGTGTCATTTTTACCAATTCAATGATGATTAGTGGCATGCAGGATCATGGTATGCCAAACAGGCCCTTAAGTGGCAAAAAATTCAGAAAAATCAGTGTTAGGCAACTTGACGCAAATATTTGAATAAGTTATCTATATTATTTCAAAAATATGTAAGAATAGAATTTGTAGAAAATTGAATGTAGTTTCTAAACTACTAGGTTTGTTTAAAAAAAATAAAAATCTATTTGGTGAAAATTTGAAATTTCAATGCAAGAGTACTTAAATTTCAGGGAAAAAATAAGAAGTAGGTAATCGGCCCCACCAACTTCTAACCATAATAAAATGATAATATTTTTTTGTAAGATTTTATATATAAAGTAGAGACTCCATGTCCTGATGTGATGCATATTTTTTGTAATTTTTTCCAAGTAAATAATTAATTATGAATTTTTATTACAACTTTTAGAAAAATATAAAAACTCGCCCTATTCTAATTCTCACCTTAACTCTACTGCAATTCATGAAATTTAATTTTTCTTTTTTAATCCTATAGTATGCAGCCATAGAATGTGACGATGTTTTGATTCAAAAAAATATATACCGCTTTGAATGTTATAGATGTTTCTCAATCAGCCTATCGATCAATACTTTAGTCATAATTCTAATATAAAATGAATAATAATAATTTATTAAATTCAAGTTAAAGCATAATTTATATTTGTGGAAAGCCGAGAATCTCCTCTAAAAACCCTTTTCGCTTCATAAATTTTGGGTTAAAAAAAGTCATCAGCCACATACCCATCATATTGCCACTTTTTGGCCCATAATGATCCCGCACATACCCTTAAGAGCAATAAATATTAAATTCCTATGGCAATGTTTTGAAGGATTTGGTCTAGGAACTAACATGCATCTTCTTTAGTCGTGTCATCTTCTCTCTCCCATCTCATATAGGCATTGCATCCATATCATAATCCATATCTTTGCACTAACATTTCTTTGTCTCTTCATATTCTAGTCTTCATTCATTTTCGAGCACACTCCATGTTCTTGAACCTCGTCTCATTCTCTCGAGGGGCATACCATTAACCCTCCCTCACATTCTTCCTCATCTTATTTTGCATTGGGGCATATTTTGACTTTTCTTTGTCACAATGCCACATGCTACATTAAGTGACAAAGAGGGGCAATGGGGACATTAAATATTAACTTCTGATTCATTTTCATTTCATTATCATTAAATAACTTTTAATTATTTAATTATTAAAGTCATAATTCTTCTACACTCAAATAATTTTAATTATTTATTTAATTATTTTATTCTCCTGATTACTCAATAAATTTTATTTATTTAATTACTTCATTACTGTTCTTTCCAATAGCCCTTATTTATTTATTTGACCATTTTCACTATAATTAAATAATTACTTTAATTATTTAATTATTGCTTTTTTCTTCATTGTATTGTTTAAATTTGATTTATTTAATTGTTTCAATTTGATTAAATCATTATTTAATTGTATTACTTTGTTCATATTCTCCACTAATAATATCTTTGTTATTTATTTATTAGTCAACCTGAGTAAATAAATTTTATTATTTAATTCTCCAGCTTGATTAGTAAATAATTAAATAATAAAGATATTATTTAATTATGGAGGAATGTGACAAAAGGAATCATTTTGAATTAAATAATGATTTAATTCAAAATTCAAGAGAATTGACTAAATTAAATAAATCAAATTTATTTAATTTTAACAGAGAAAAGTTAATGAATAATTAAATAATTAAAGTAATTATTTAATTATAGTGAAAGTGGATAAAAATTAAATAAAAGAATCTATTTAATTTTAAAAGAAGGGGACTTAATTAGTGACGTAATTAAATAAATAAAATTTATTTAATTAATCAAGGGAGAATAAAGATAAAAATGAATTAATTAAATAATTAAAATTATTTAATTAATAGAAGAATTATGACTTTAGAAAATAATTAAATAATTAAAAGTTATTTAATTATTAAGAATGAAAGGGGCAATGTTGAATAATCAAGAGTTGCAAGCCTAGGACAATTTTATGTGTCTACAGCACTAAGGAAAAGGGTTAGAATGTTATAAGTGTTTAGGGACACATAATTAGTTGTCAAGCAAGTTATAAAGTTGTACTCGTGCCAAGGTTAGCAAAATATAGGCGCAAAGTATGGGATCTTATAGAGAGGCTAGATGCATTTAACATCCAGTTAATCCCCCTGTGGAAAAAATCAAACTATCAATGCCTTAGCCCAAGCAGCTAGCACCCTACAACCTTTGTCATTGACTGGCCTCAAGAAATTCACTATAGAACTCACCCCTACCCCATCAGTGCTAGATAATGTAGCCAACTTCTAGGTTTTTGAAGATGACAAGCACATCCTTGATTTCATCACTAGCTTAGATGTATTCACCTCCCATATCATAGATGAAGTAGAACCTGAAGAAGCAAAAATTGATATAGAAGGGGTTATCAACTTGAAAAATAATACAATACCTAGGGGTATGGTCCATCTAGAGAATATTTGACCTCGACCACATAACATATCAAGATCATCAAACCAAGAAGGATTCCATAGCTAACCAGTGTGATGCTCATAATATGGGTATTGTAGAAGATGTTAAAAATGTTTTTATAGGAAAGGTTTGCACCCCGAAAGAGAGAAAAGGGATCATTGATGCATTACATATATACCATGATGTGATAGCTTGGGGGCATGAGGACCTCAAAACATATGATACCTCAATTATCACTCACAACATTCCCCTTAAGCCAAATGCAAAGCCTTTCTAGAAGCACCAACGCCCAATCAATGCACTGTTGGAGCCCATTATCTTCAAAGAAGTACTGCTTTCAGCCAAAATCATCTTTCCTATCTGACATTCCACATGGGTTGCCAACTTGGTTCCAGTAAGAAAGAAAAACAGAGAAATCAGGCTATGTGTGGACTTTAGAAACTTGAATAGAGCTTCTAAGAAGGATAATTTCTCAGTGCCCTCACTAGATGAAGTGTTGAAAATCATTAATGGGTCACAAATGATGTCATTTCTTGATGACTACTTAGGATATAATCAAGTAATGGTATATTATGAAGACAGGTACAAGACGATATTCACCACAAAATGGGGTGCATTTGCATATAGAAGAATGCCATTTGGGTTGATTAATGCAGGAGAAACGTTCTAGCACACCATGGATATAGCTTTCAAGGGACTCATTGGAAAGTGCATCATCATATAAATGGATGACCTTACAATGTTCTCTAAGAAAAGAGGGGATCATGTCTCTGACTTATGTAAGGTGTTTCAAAAATGCAAAGAGTTTGGCATCTCACTGAACTCAAAGAAGTGTATCTTTGGGGTAACGGAAGGAAAATGTTGGGACACATAATTTAAAAAAAGGGCATATCAATAGACCTGAGGCGTATTCAAGCCATCTTGAAGATTCAACCTCTGAGAAGAAAAAAGGAAATGAATTCCTTCAGAAAAATCAACTTTTTTGAGGAAATTCATCATAGGGTTTGCAGAACTAGTAAAGCCACTGAATGTTATGCTTAAAAAAGATGCTAAAGTGGAATGGATGCCATAATCCAAGCAATATTTTGTAGAAATTAAGAGAGCCATCACTAATTCCCCTGTGCTAGTCAGCCCCAACTACTTAAAACCATTCTATATCTATTCATTTGCCTCAGACCACTCATGTGCCAACATGCTAACACAAAATGATGATGAATTGAATGAGAACCCCATTGCCTTCATGAGTGCTCTACTAAAAGATGCTAAATTTTGCTATCATAAAGTAGAAAAGTAGGCATACGCCTTAGTTCATGGAGTCAATAAGCTTAGACACTACATCCTGAGGAACAAAGTGTTTTCCATTGTCCTAGACCCAACTGTTAAAACCCAATTGATGCAAAATGAACTAGGAGAAAGACGAGAAAAATGGGTCAAATTGTTGCAAGAGTATGATATAGAAATCCAACCTATGAAACTGGTTCGAGGACAGGCTCTCACATGCACAATGACGAAACAAAAAACCAAAACTCACTGTCCAACAGTACCACTTGGAGGACGTTTCTCCAAATGAATGGTATGATGACATTGTGTACTATATGTTGAACAACAAGTGTCTCTCGCATTTGTAGGGAGTCCAAAAATGAGCTTTGAGACTGAAACGAAATAGTTACATGCTAAAAGGAGCCATGTTGTATAAGAGGAATCATGAAGGAATTTACCTTAGATGCCTAGGGAAAATAGAAGTAGTTGAAGTGTTGAAGGAATTCCACAAAAAATTTGGAACAAGACACAGATATGACCCTTCAATAGCCCATCAAATTATGTGAGTTGGGTACTACTGGCCAACCTTATTCAAAGATTCTCACAATCACGTCTGATCCTATCACGTTTGCTGGATTGCTGCTACCAGGGAGAGGTACGTTGATGTTCCACTATATCCTGTTGTTGAGGTAAGGCCTTTTGCTTAGTGGGGTCTCAACTTCATTGTTCTAATAATCCCACCATCCTTTACGGGTCACAAGTACATTCTAACCGCAACTGATTATTGTACTAGGTCAATAAAAGCAATTTCTTGTAGACAATGCACAACTGAGGTAGTAATTAATTTCCTTGAAAATTTAATTATCAATCATTTTGGATGCTTGTTCAAATTAGTGTGTGATAATGGTTTGCATTTTCTTCCCTTAAATTTGGAAGTTGGGCTTTTGATTACGGGATTTTGTTAAAATTTTCATCAAATTTCTATCCCCAAGTCAATGCAGGACTAGCCGAATCCACCAATAAGAACTTTATGACTGTCATACACAAGCTGCTAGATAGGAACCCAAAATATTGGCATACCCAATTGCATTTTTCTTTGTGGGAAGATCACACTTGACATAAAGCTGCCCCTAGAACTTCCCCATATCATCTCATCTATGGTTTAGAGACTATTTTCCCAATCCACCTCAAGATTCCTACATTGCAATTTATAAATACCTATTATGAGGAGGGAGAATGTCTTGAAGCCCATTTAGTTGAGCTCCTCCATTTGTAGGAAGTATATAATGAATCCATAGAAAATTTTTCCAAACATCAGGGCATAGTCAAAAGATGGTTCAATTGTAGGGACAAGCCAAGGATTTTAGAATTGCTAACCTAGTGTTATGTTGGGACAAATCCCATGAAAAGAAAGGGGTACATGACAAATTCAACAAGCTCTGGCTTGAACCCTTTTAGATTTCTGAAATCTTGGGAGATAATTCCTTTCATATGAAAAAAGCTTACTAGAGAAGATGTCCCATTGCCAGTCAATGGACATTACCTTAAGAATTATTTCCTTGCCTAAGTTGTTTGAGCTCACCCATGTACATAGTTAGAGTGGGGATTTTGCTTTCTGTTTTTCTTTCCTTTTTTCATTTGTTTTGTCGACCCTTGTTTTTGTTGAGGGTGTTGTCTGTTCTTGATACAGTGGTTGTGCTTGGCTTGCTCATAGGGCCCACTCTGCTACATGTTCCCTTTTGTTCCCTGGATAAATCTTCATGAGTTACCAATAATTTATGTTCGCTTTCGTGAATTAGGTCTCCTCATTTGAACTATGGTTTGACCTAGAGTGGAACCCTTGTTTGAATCCTTTCATGCAAAATTCACATAACACACATTTTAAATGCTTTTGACAAACTATACCACAATTATCATGAAGCCTTGGCAAGTGAAAAATATTAAATTTTCTCTAGTGACCACTATGATCTCCAAACTCACTATAAGCTTCATTGCTTATACAGTTCCATGACATGGTATTAAAAATAAAAAATATAAAGGAAAAGAGATAGAAATAAATAATGAAAGCATGAAACTATGTGGGTGTGCGAACTTTATCGGGGCTATGGACACCTAGTTGGAAATAAAGCAATGTTTGTGGGGTTACAATGACAACTTTGTCGGGGCTATGGATGCCTAATTGGTAGCAGAGGAATATCCAGGTTACTTTTCGAGTTAGATTACTTATGTAGCTTTTCGTGGTTGATTGATCACTATCCCATATAGTTTCTGAGAGATGGGAATGAACTCACTGCACATACACTTCAAAGGTATGGCGTGACCTGATTCAGTTAAGGATTCTATTTTCCTTTAACTCCTGAGTTCATTTGATGATACCTACTTCTGGTCTACAAAACCATATATTCTAGGTTCTAGATGAATCCTTACCCTTGGAATGCTCGGGAGCATTCTCCCAGTAGAGTAGCCATTGGTTGTGCCTATTGCACACATGCCCCATTCAGACTAGGCACCCCCTCTTTTCATTTTGTGTTCACTAGGTCAGTTTTCCTTTGCCTCATTTTGTGTGCCCCTATTTTTGAGCTTAAGTTGGTCATGAACCTTAAGATTGCTAAATCCATCTTGACCAAAATCACCTACCCAAGTTTCACAAGATTTCTAGCCTTTGCAGAAAATGACTTGTGGGTTTTCATCCTTCAGAAGCCACGTCGTCCCTCACTGCTTGTAGGTTTGCAACTATGGGTCTCCCTTGGCGGATTTCCATCCTTGTTAAATTTTCATTCTAAATAGTGTTACATCCATGTCCACTTGCATTGCGGCTTTTGCATCAAATTTTTTTGCATGATCTTTGGCTTGACATCCTTAGTGGTGTGGGTTTCCGCACAACCACCTACCCAACCCTACCGTACCTACAATTAATATCAGACATTAGTGGTGGTTTGCTTATAAATATCCTACTGCTCGGCTATCATTTTCACTCGTGATTTTCAAATTTGAGAAAGAAAAAGCTATCCCTATGTGCGCCAGAGATTCAAAGACTCCCTTGATCGATCATTGCCTTTCCGTTTGCACATTTCCAGGTATGAACTATGCTCATCCTTTTTTGCAGAACTTGTATTTCCCTGGGGTTTTAAGGTTAGGGTTTTCAAAATCATGAATCCAAGTTGTGTCCATGAAGAATAAAAACCCTACCCCTTGAGGCGCGAAACTTAAGCGTCAAATATGTGAGTCCTCTTTCACCGTTGAACACTATGAAACTACAACCCTTGCCACATCAGACCTTGTATTCAAACTCTCAAACCCTCGACCAAACAACTGATAAACATTTAAAGGGTCTGTGGAACCCTATTTATGAGATTTTTTTTCCCCGTGGTTGTCATTCAATGGTTCACTATACACAGATCCCCCCTGAAAGTTCCACCACTCAAGTGTACCACAACGTTGACCACCGTATCAAAAAAGTGGCTAAGTCCTTGAATCTGCTCTATAACCCAGTATATGTGTCATTGTGGATCCACTCATGAGGGCCTCCAATGAGGGGATTCTACCTCAATTCAACCATTGTCTAACAAAAATACCATCATGCCTCCCCATCATGCGGCCTCCTCACCTATCACCTCTGAAAGCCCAATGTTGGAGTTCAAAATGACAAAGTTTCTAAGTCAAAATGATTAGGCGCATTCACCCTTGTGGATGTCCACCATTGGAAGGTCATCTCCATGTGGTCATCGTTTAACAGCGAAGCCCTTGTATCTCACCGCTTTGCAGGTTCCACACCCCTGACTTCCATGATCAAACTTTAAACGCAAGTGATAAGACCTCAAGATAAAGTTATATGCGGGTCTGAATTTGCATACTACCACATGCAAAGGCCCATCACATCCCTTGTGTAACATAAGGAAAAAAATCCACTGCCCCTCTGCCTTGTAGATTCCATACTCACCAGTTCTTCCAAGACAACGAGCACCTAATTGATAAAATGCTTAAAATCTTCAATGGGTCCACTTGTGCAGACCGCCGTCTACGAAACGTTGTTCACCTAAAGCCGTTGCTTAGCAACTAGGCCTTAGCAGACCTCCACCACAAGGCTTCTGCACTCCTAAGTCCCGCATTCCACAAAATGATCAAGCCTTTAAGCCAAGCAACTAAGAATGTTTCCATGTACATGCCAAAATGTTTGAGACTAAAATTGACCAAGTAGGGAGACCTTGTTCGGCCATGTGGAACTCTGCTTGCCCAAGGACGCTTCCTAGTGGCAAAACTAAAACAACCTTCCACCTCACAACTTCCCCATCTTGCACACCTACATGAGCTTTAAAGATTGATCTGACACGAGAAAATAGCTTGAAGTGCCTTCATCACAAATTTCCGCACGTGCCTAATAACTTTACACCTAATTTGCTTAGCAATCAAGTCATGGGGAAATTTACTATCTATTCATTTCTTGCAGAAGTCAGCCTCCCCAACACCATTCCTTAGGGCTTTCACCTTGACGACTTCCGTAGGGTGGAAACCCACACCTCCAGACCCGCATTTCAATAAAATTCACCAATGAGCTCAAAATGATGAAATATGTTGGATGTAATGATCTTTTAAGGGTGTGTGGATGCATTTAATGAGATGATTGCATGATTTAACTAATGTTTTCCCTCCTAATCTATCAGAATGCTTACTGCACCTCTTCTATGCATAATTTATGGAACCTACTAAGGGACCAACAAAGAAGTCAGTGGAGAAAATTGAAAGAGGATATAATCCAACAAGGACTCCCAAAGAAAAAGAGGAGAAAGAATAGATGAAGTACCAATGCCACGGGGTTGAGTGCACCTAGAAAATTACATCTAATTGGGAAAAGGTTACAGATACTAATCTAGGGCATGTCAACATCGATGAGTTCATATAGAGGGTCATGGTAGACCTTAAAATAGAAGGGGATTTGAGAATCAAGAAAAGCGGAATCACAAAGGCAACAGGCTTTCCTCCTGCTCTGGTGGCTCCAAAATTAGTGATGGATTACTGAGAGTTCTATCACCAACAAAAAAAAGGATAGTCATCAGGGATGTAAGAGTACAAGAAAACCTGTCTCCCCAATCTACCCAAAAAACATTTGGTATTCCTCTCTTTGACCAAATGGAGGAACTGGAAAAGAGATCCACCTCAAAATTATGGCAAGAGGACCTTATTGGCTACAAAAGGACAATCAATTAGACATGGTTAAAAGATAAGAGGGGTAGTGCTAACAAGGTGCCCCAAACACTGTACATAAGTGATTTTTTAGAAGATGCCAATGATTTAGTCACACCTCTAAGTAGAGTAATGGGCCTCCTCACTTCCTCATGCTTTGAGGATTGGATGTTTTATTTCATAGAGGAGATTCTCTGAGGCATCGCCAAATTCCACTGGGTGAAAATGATAAGTGAGAATTGGCACAGTCAGTTTATGGCAGGAAAGAAGACTTTATAATTCTACATGAAATCTTATCTAGTCTATCTCCTAGCTTTGAAGTTCCCCTGTAAAGGATTAGATTGCATTGGAGTACTAGGAACAAAGAAGGGGCAACTCAGGGTATACAATTGTTACCCTTAGCTTCAATACAAATTTTTTGAGAAAGACTATAGGAGAGTCAATGATCCCTTTATTGGGCATATCATCTATGCTCTGGGAGGTGACTACCATAGGAGAATGTACCACAGTGCTAAAGTAGTGGTGAAAGGTTTCGAGTATTGGTTTATCCAGTTCTCAAAGTTTACATACATCAGAGCAGAAGGATTCTTGGGAAGACCTTACCGGCTGTCCTATTACCCAAATGATAGAATCATATTGTTGGAGCTTACTCGACAGTTGCATACTTCCCACACTCTGTTGCACAACAAGCATCGTTTTTGGGTCCCATATCCCCTCACATTCAGGCAAGGGATGTATTCCTACCCTACTGCCCCGCATGTTGATAATTCAAAAAAGGAGTGGGTCGAATACGACCTAGAGCTGCACATAGAAAGAGGAGGCTTGGACCCTCTTGCCAAATTGAAGAAATTGGTTTGATGGAAATATGCCCACAAGCTACACATTGAATATTTATGGGAAAATTGTGATGATGATCGTGAAGTCAGAAGGAAACACTACATGAGAATGACTACCAACTTTATGAAGGCCATCAATTTGTATCCCATCCCAGACTAGATTGTCAAAGATGACAATATTCTAGATGAAAGAAATAATGCTCTAATAAATGTGCCACTTCCCATCATCGACTGGAATGAGCCAGAGGTCACTGACTTGAATATTGTCACTTGATCCATAGAATAGAGAACTGGGCAATGGATAGATGAGTAGATAACTCAATTACACTATTAGGGAACAAAACTAACATATGGGGAGCTCAAGGATGAGCTAGAAAGTGAAACAGATAGTGGCGCTACCACATGCCCTTCAAGTGAGGATCCTAAGTCTTTTCCTGTCATAAGATCACAAAAGAGAAAATATATATTTGAGTGGAAGCCTAAGTATAAAGTCTATACTAGAAAATCAACAAAAGGGAAAAATCCACTGAAGAGATTGAAGAGAATAGGAACCTTTGCTCTCGAAATTCCCACCATTCGATAAGAAGGATCTCCACATAAAGATGTGGAAGAAGTTGAGTAACCAATCTCACTTCCACTTACTACCTCGGCTCTCCCATTAGTCGCTACCACTGATCCATCTCCTTTCACTCCTCAATCATTTCCTATTTCATCACCACCTGTTGTGGACATCTGTGTCCACCTCACCTCTACTTCCCCGACTGCACCTATGGTGGTGTTAGACTCTTCTTCCTCCACCACTTCCCCACTATCGTCTTTCTCACTCCCACCTCTATTATCAACTCTTTCTACTCTGCCACCTTCTCTACCAACAACCTCGATGGCACCCATAATTCTACCACAAGCCTTCACTTCATATCTATAGAGTGTTCCATTTGAGCTCTCTGAGGTAATCCTCAACCCTCAAGTAAAGGCACTAATGGCCCAGCTTGTTGTTGGCTTGCCTCTCCCTCCACCTCCTACTAAGCCACCTAAGATGGAGGCAACAATGAAAATCTTTGAAGAAATGGAGAGGTTGAGCACATAGTAGCCTAAAGATGCAACAAGGGGTATTGCTAAAGAATTAGAGGATTCTGACCGAGAGGACTGCTTTGAGCATCTTAAGGGAGGGCTAAGCATTAACATAGGAAAAGTAGTCTTTGATGATGAAGGGTAGAAAATGCTTAGGGGTGGAGATATAGGTACATTTCATGAATACTACGATGTCAAAATGTCAGATCAAGAGCCAAAAGGTGAGAAACCCCAAGGGAACAAGGGTGAAGAATCAAACCTAGAGGAGCATCGCTCCAAGGAAGGGAAAACTGATACAAGTATTGATAGAGAGAAGAATGATGAGCCCTCACAAATTGACCAAGATGAGGGTTTGTAACAAGAAGAACTACCTCTAAAAGGAGAACAAGAGCAAGAAAAGGAAGAAGAAAAAGCGTAGAGGAAAAGAGTGCTAATCCCGAGAAGGTTGTTGTAATTGAGCACATGAAGAAGAAAAAGGGACAACATTATAAGAAGAAAATATCATCGAAGAAAATGTAGAGATTGTTGAACCTGACAAAGGAAAGGCTATACAAGAAGAGGAGATAGATGAAAAAGAAGGAAATGATGAAGAAGCTCCCAGACATGAAGAGAATGAGCCTTCACGTTAACAAATAGAAGTCCCCTCATGGCTAGAGGAGCTTGTTAGCTCTCAAAAACATAGGTAAGAATACCTTAAGAGGTTGCCAATCTCTTGGTATGTTTTAGGGTAGCAGACAAGGTCAAATGGTTTAGACCTTCTACTCTTCAGGTGATGCTAGACCTAGGTGGGTGTACCTATGTGAGTGAGGCAGACTTGACTTGTGATTATTTATTTTGAAGTGTTTTGCCCACAATGGCAGATGGGAGTGGACAGATACAACTTGATTTATAATATTGAAACTAAAACCTAATATGTTCAGCTAACAAATGTAAAAATGAATGAAACTAAATGATAAAAATGCAGAGACTAGTTCCTTATTCAGTATGCGGAGTCAAATGAAATCTAAATGAATAACTTCCTTCTGGAGAACATTCAAATTGTTTGACATATATTTTAGTTTATAACTTGTATAAACATGCAAGAATACGACTACCCAGTTCTTCTTAATGATCTAGATGAACTTCCCTGATTACTATGATCAATTAAAAGGATTTAATCTCTCTTTGCAAGATCTAGTTAATTAACCACACAGATACAAAAAATGTATACTGATAAATTGATCATAAACTTGTTATATCAATTTAAATAACCATAAAACATTAACTTTAGAGGCAACTACAATAATACTTTCAATGAACACAAAAGATAATTGATACTAGAAGTATGCCAGCACATTAAATGATTCTCATTGATATCTCCATAATTTCAAACATGCATCATAGTATCATATTTTTGAAACATTGTATTCTACTGTATCTATTCTATTTGATCTTATATTCTATCTTATATCCCCATTTCATTACTGAAACAAATATTTATACATCAAAAATGCGAAAGGACATGTCCTTTCAGAAATGTCACATATTAGAAAATAGATTAAAAGATAATCAGGCTCTTTTTAGCCATAAATGAACTTTAGACAAGTGATCCAAATAATCCTGATGTTCATGTGTATCTGCATCTCCAACTGCGTTCCAGATTGAGATCTCCATCTTTATCATCTTCTCATTATGCTCGCTTGCATCCTCCAATGTTGTGTTTTCAGTAGTAGCAACCCTCAGGATTTCATGTAGTATCGACTCATTCTCACCTTTCCATCTGGTTACTTCCTTTAGTTCTCCTCTATCATCAGAGAATGTAGTTAATGTTTTCTTAGTAGCATTTGTCAATCTTTGTGCATCCCCTTGGAATGATTCATAAAAGTTTCGATGTCTATTTATAAAATGATTTGCAGCTTCAATTGCTACACTATTAGAAACATCTCTCTGGTTCACTTCGCAGGACTTCTCCATAATTCGTCCATTCATCCTTTCTTGTTCTTTTAATGTAGCAAGCATATGTGAATATTTTCCCCTAAGTTTATTCAACCAAGATGTTAAATTGGCCTTCCTTTTCTTAATTATTGCCACAAGTGCATCATATTTTCCTTGGGAGTAAGCACTTGATCCTTCCCAATGATCTTTTGATTGAGAACTTTCACCTTGGGTAAGTAGCCTAGGTGCCTTCATAGTAACACCTAACAAATCTTTTAGGCGATCATTTTCTCTCAACACCCTTTCATTGTTTGTTTTGTACATCTCTCTCTCCTTAATCAACATTTGAATTTGTGCTTTGTTTAGTTTTTCAACATTAATTCCAATTTCTATAGTAACCACAGGATCAACTTCTCCAACTTTTAAATTTATGAGATGCCTGAATGCCTTTTCAGTATCAATAACTACTCATTTCCTATGGGGTGGATATAAGGCCCAAATCATTAATGATCCTTCATTTGTATTGTATTTGGATCTTGCATACACTTCTGTTACCTTTTCTTGGTCTAGCTTGTGTGTAGCATTACTGTCCTTTAAGAAACTATCAAAGAAAAGTGCAGAATTGAGATCTAGCCTAGGAAAGATCATGACACCAACATTTTCCAACATTTTTCTCCCCTTTTCAGGGGTCATACCTATCATATCCTCATATACACACCTCAATTCATTCAGTAATTGCTTTTCATTTCCTGCAGTAACATTATCAACCTTTTCCCTTATTTCTTTCCCTTTTGTTTATACAAAAATGCTTTAAATTCTAGGGAATTAACAAACTCATCATTTGATACAAATGATCTGTATTCTATATGCCTTGCATTTTCTTCTTCACTCTCTTCAATACACAACTCTCTGGTTGGGAAAATATAATGTTCAGTTCTTAATCTGGATACTTTACCTGGTTGACTTTGTGGCATATTATCCTTGGATGCTTCCTCCCTAGAAGACAATAACTTTGCATCTTGCAACCTTTGATTATACCTATCAACCACCATCTATGCTTCTTCCTCATCCAAATTCCAGATCATATCATCAAAGTGATAGGGAACATGTTGATACCCTCCAAAGTTTATCTTTAGTTTAACAGAATTAGTATATCCTTTTGGGTCAAAGTTCTTTCTGGGTGGTCCTCTCTTCATATTGTACTGCAACAATTTATCAAGGATCAAATTGTATCCTTCCTTGGCCAACATAGTAAAATCACTAAAGCATAATGTACTAGGCATGAAAGCCTACTTCCCAAAGGAACTAAGATTCATAACACTGGAATAATCCATCTGTTTGACAATCTCCAAATATGCAATTCTATTTGGGACTATTTTTGGCAAAATGAAAGGGGCATCTTCAAACCCATAAACTCTAATCATGGTCGCTCCCTCCAAGCAATGCCAATCTCCCCAATTATGATCAATTTTCCATTGAAATATTTTGGCCAAAGAAATCTCTTTATTTCTTTGGATAATGAATAATCACAAGGACGATTGTATAATTTGTACAATGTTTTCACAAAATATTCTTCAAAATGAATAAAACTAGCATTGGAAAACCTACTATCCCAAACAACAGTCCACAATTGAATAGGTAATGTTGCACCTTCCTTATTAAACTGAGAAATCCTCATCTCTGGAGGCCATAGTCCCAAATCTTGCGCAAAAATATAACACCATATGCATCAATAATGAATAATGTCTGAGATGAAAGGTAGATGATCCACCTTTTATTGCCATCAATCCTGAATCACGCCCCTTAAAAATGGACGAGGCATAGTCAAATGGCCTAGAATTATGGTATTGGATATTTGCTAAAATTAGCATTGGCACAATTGACATATACTTTGGGGCATCCATTCCCAATACCTGGCCTACTGAGAAGTAAGTGTATTTCATATAAGGATCATATAGGTCCACATGATAAGGAGGTCCATCACTATCCTGTAGAGGAATTGGTTTGCTGCCCTATTTAATCCTATGAATTGGCAGCCTCCAACCCTTATAAATCGTGTCTATTCTCGAGAAATCCTTCTCCAATTCTTCACATATGATCTATTCATTGAAAAACCCTTCCAAATTAAAAACCTCCCCTATTTCCTCTTTTGAAAAATGTATTTGTGGTTTTCTGGATGGGTCACATATAGCTTTGTGGTTTGGGTCATAATGATCAGCTAACAATTTTACCAATTCTGCATTTACAAATACATTAGGGCACACCAGTTTTCCCAAATTAAGCTTTCATGGATTGCATACCAGTTCAAAATGATTTCTCTGATGATAATGAAAATTGAACAATTCATATCCCTGTATTTGAGTCCAAACATCTCCTATGAATTTATTTTTATCATCCAGTTTATCAATTTCTACCCTAAGCTGCATAGATTGTCTAGCTTTAGGCCCAGAGCCAGGTAATTGGTCAATGAGGTCTTGATTCAATCTTTGTTTTGTGCCCTCATGTTCCATTTCAGTTTTTTGTTTCTTTCCCTTAGTTTGACTGCTTTCACCATGTTTTCTAATTTTTAATTTTCCTAAGCTAGGGGACTCCATTCTTCAAAGTTACATAAGTTAAAATTTGAGGAGCTAAGGTGCAATCACTTACTATATTCTACTCAAGATCTTCAGACTGGAAGGATACCCTAGTTCTTCATTTGCCTTGTTGATTCTTCTACTATCAATTCAACACTAATGCTTTCAAACATTAATGTGTCACGCCATTAATGTGTCAGGTTGAAACATGAGTTAATACTTATTTGAAACTCACACTATCGCATCAAATGTCTTGTTGGTGAGACATTTTCAAATTTGGGGCGATATCCTTTTGTAACGTTTATTAAACCTTTCGTTGAAACATCCTATAGTCTCCTCGAAACCTCCAAGTCTCACCGACTATTAAAAACTGTTCATCGCTCTAATGTCCCGCAGTCTCATTGACATTTGGAGTCTTGCCGATAGTTATCGCTTTAGTCTTATGTATCGTTGTGACAATTCTAAGTCGAGGAGATGTTCCATAGATTACATTGTGTCTTATCGAGATACACCCCGTGGTATTTTTCTGGTCATTGAGACATAATCACATTTTTGCCGATGAAACCATACTTCAGCGTGACTTTCATATTTCTCGCCGATGAAATTAGTCTTACCAATGAAGTAAGTTTTATTGGTAAGACTTTGAAACTTGAAAAGACTCCCACCGCTGCTAATTGTCTTGCCAAACTTTTTATTCCAATATGCTCTGTTCGGTGAGACTCTTCCCGAAACACCCCATTGGTGTGACTTATAGGTCAGCAGGACTACATGACTTCATCCCGATAGTCCTTTGATAGAATCCCTTTGCGCTTTATCGGCAAAACCTGATGCTTTCGGTAAAACCTCACTTCGATGACTTTTAGTTTGGCCGAAATTTTTCTTTGTGCATCGGTTGGTAAGACATGATGCACTTGGTGAGAGTTTATCCTGACGATAGCTTTCTTGCCAATGCGATCCTTCTGTCGCTAAGAAAATAAATGTGTCCTACTGATAGGTGCTTGCATATGAATTCCAATCAGTGTGACATCTCTGAAGTCTTGCTGATAGACTGCAACAAGTATACATTAGTGAAAATACATTATAGATCGGGAGACCCTGACCTTCTCTTGCCAATATGGATTATATAGTGAAATATTCATGACTCGATGGATTCTATGGGACCACATGGAAAAATATGGGAAAAATGTTATGAAGAGAGGTTTTTGTGCTTATGGTGAGGACCATTTTGTAAACTCATGTGTATAAATAACTATAAAATTTTCAAAATTTATAGTTCTAATAGAGCTATTAAAGGGAAAGGCTCCAGTACTTTTCGATCCCAAGGCTCACTTGGAAGTGATACTGGCTAGAGCCCAAATAAAGACCAAAAAATAGAAGTCAAAGATCAGGTCACATATCACCACTGAAACATTTGGATCCCGAATACTACAAGTGGCCACTCTCGTGGATGACAAGGATGCAAGCACCATCCAGAGAAAAGATTACTAGGTATCTACCATCAACTAGGGCCGAAAATATCAAGCCCAAAAGATTGATGAATTTTAGGGGTCAGTGTCCACCATCCTCAAATAAATGAATAAGGATCAATAGATGAAGGAGGAGCTAACACTACAACAAATCCTTGTGATTTGCTCCATTTTTTTCTCTATTTTTTGCTTCCACCCACTATTTTAATGTATTTTTTGCCAATTTTTTGAAAACGTTGGCATTGTTTATCAGGATGGCACTATTTTGGGATTTATTTGCACTGATCAAGACAAGTCAGTGCTAATTTTGGCACTACTTCACGCCGACATTAGTGTCACCTTTAGCACCATTATTGGCTTTGAGTGTGGCACCACCGTTAGCACCACATTTGGCTCTGAGTTTAGCTTTGAGTTGAGTGCCACTTTTAGCTCTAACTTTAGCTTCAAGTTTAGCTTTGGGTTTAGTGCCAATTTAGACACCCCTATGTCGAAGAG
>VDFB02348328.1:0-26647 GCA_007258455.2 Sequoia sempervirens | reverse complement strand
AAGATACAACAACCAATAAGCAAGTAAGTACCTCTCATCCTCCTATAGTTTCCTCAACACCAAAGGCTAATATTTAGGTTCCAAAGACCAGTTTTCCATTCTCAAAACCTACCAATGAGATTACCCCATCCTCTTTGCAAGGTTATTTCCAATCCTTTGACATAATTGATCATGCAAAGAGGACAAAGATGCAAATGTCTAAAGTTGAATATCTAAAGGCCAATCTTGACTAGTTTGATAGACTAGTTGAATTTGTTAAAGATAAGAGAACCTACCCTAGTAGAGATTCATCTTTAGATATTCCTATTGTTCCAAAAAAAAATTCTTCATATTAACTTAGTCTCCATTCTTCATCTATTCTTGGAAGAATAGACTCGTTATACATTTCTTTGCTTGTTAATGGTTTCAAGTTGAGAAACTGTGTAATAAATTTTGGAGCATCTAATAATGTCATGCCCGCCAAGGTGGCTACTGCTTTGTGATTGAATCTTATGAATACTTTTGGTTGTTTCTTCTTTATGGAGAACAAACAAGTACCTTTGATCGGACAAATAAAAGATGTGTAGTTTGTGTTTGTTGCATTCCCAGATAAGAAAATCAAGATGATGGTCTTCGTTGTTGATGTTCTAGCATCCTATGGCATTTTTCTTGGACAAAATTTCTCTAAGGATGTTGGAGGAGAGTTGAATATGGATATGTATGAGGCTAGGATACTTGTAAAGGGCGTAATGTAAAAGTTGCTTCCTAAAAGGGAATCCAAGTTTTTAGTGACTAAGTCAGATGATCCGAGAGCTCAAATTTTTTTGAGTATTTGGGTATGGGGACTTCTTATTTGCAGACCAATGAAGATACCGAGTCTTCTAAAAATTCAAAGAAAAAATCTAAAAGTAATGAATCATCTTCACCGGAAAATGAATTGTCTTTAGATGATTTGTCTCTTTCAGATGGTGAAACTTCAACTAATGATGAAGTTACTAATTTTGAAACTATCAGTCTTGGTGATTCAAACGACATTTGGACAATTGAGTTTGATGGATTTTTCTTCCACAGGTTCTAGAGTGGGATTTGTTTTTATTTTTCCTCAAGGAAAATTATTTCCTTTTTCTTTTAAACGTCAGTTTGACAACACTAACAGTGTTATAGAGTATGAAACATTGTTGTTGGGAATGGAAGTTGCACAAAGAAAAAGGATAAGAAATTTACATGTTCAAGGAGATGTTGAATTAGTCATTTTTCAAGTGAGAAACTTGTGCCAAAAAAATAATGAATGACTAAGGTATTACCGTAACTTGGTTTGGAACAATATAGAGGATTTTGAAGCTTTTAATATTTTCACTGTCCCAAGAGAGTATAATGATGAAATGAATTTGTTGGTAGTATCAGTTATCTCCTAATTCCACATAGATATTTTCATGGTTCCACCTATACCATTGAGTTGGTTTTTCTTCCAAGTGTTCTAGATAATTCAGACAATTGGAAAATTTTCAATGATGATCACCAAATCATGGCCTTTCTAGAGAAGGCAAAAAAAATTGATGAATTGTAATTTGAAGGTAGTGATTCTCCACCTCGAGAATCTATTTCTGAAATTGATCCAATTATGGGTGAAGAGTTTTTGTAGCTCAAAGGGAATAAGATTCCCAAGGGGTTGGTATCCCTAGAAATACTTTTTGACAAACATGACCGTTATGTCAAAAAGCAACAACAGTATAATTATGAATCATCTAATGAGGTTGAACAAATCAACTTGGGAATTGAAGCAGATCCTAACATGGTGAACATCAGAAAGTTGTTGTACTCTTGAGGAGAAAATTCAATTTGTTGAATTGTTATGGAAATACATTGATGTACTTGCATATTCATATGAGGATTTGAAGTCTTTCCACCCAAAGGAAGTTCAACAATGAGATTCCATTGAAGGTGGGAGCATTTCCTTATAAACAAAAGAAAATGCAATACAATCTAAAGATTTCCAGAACCATTCTTTCAAAGATTTAAAAGATGTTAAATGTCAAGATCATATTTTCTATCCACCATTCAATGTGGATAGCCAATATCATTCTAGTTCATAAAAAGAATGGGGAAATTTTCATGTGTGTGGATTTTAGAAATTTTAATTAATTATCGTTGAAATACAATTATCCTCTTCCAATGATGGATCATCTTGCAAATGGTAACTGGGTCTAGGATGATTTCTATGTTAGATGGTTTCTCAAGACACAACCAAGTGGAAGTCAATCCAAATGATCAACATAAGACCACTTTCACCGCACCATGGGGTAATTTTTCCTACTGCTGAATGTAATTTGGTCTCATTAATGTCAGTGCTATGTTTCAACGAGCAATGGACTTAGCTTTCCATGATGTCACGGGTAAGTTCATTGTAGTTTATCTTGATGATCTTACAATATTTTCTAAAAACATTCAAGAGAATTTCAATCATTTGAGACAAGTCTTAGAGAGGTGCCGACAACATGGAATTTCTTTGAATCCAAAGAAGTCAATTTTTGGGGTTACAGAGGGTAAACTACTTGGTCATATCGTTTCCAAGGAGGGTATTTAAAATTGATCCTGAATGGATCAAAGCAATTCAAGCTCTTACACTACTAATGAGTAAGAAATCAGTTCGCTCTTTCTTCGATAAGGTGAATTTCCTGCGAAGGTTTGTCCCTGACTTCGTGGAGAAGACACGTCATATTGTGAATATGATGACGGGAAATACTACTTTTCATTGGTCTGCAGAAGGTAAAGTTGCGCTCAATGATATTAAATAAGCTATTGTGCATGCACCAATGTTAGTCTACCTAGATTACACTAAAGAGCTTATTATGTATAGTTATGCTTCCGAGCATACACTTTTAGCCATTTTGGTATAGCAAAATAATGAGGTGTTTGAGTCCCCTATCGTATTCATGAGTTTTCCATTAAAATCTCATGAATTAAAATATTCTCAAATGAAAAGGCATGCATTAGTTGTGGTTAAGGCACTAAAGCATTTTCGTTTTTACATACTTAACAGTCATGCCACTACACTAGTGCTTGATTTTGTTGTCAAGTCAATCTTGATGCAACAAGAGTTTGTAAAATTCAAGAATATGACATGGATATAAATCCCACCAAGTTGGTTCATGGGAAAGGTTTGTGCCATCTTATTGCTGATAACAATTATGATCAAGTTTTTGATTCTGAGGAGGTAAATTCTAAAGATATTTCATTTTTTCTATTTGTTAGTACAACTGACGAGTGGTATTCCAATATCGCTTACTTTCTAACATATGGAGAATATCTGGAGCATTTGAAACATAAGGAGAAAAGGATAGTCAAGATTAAAGCAAAAAAATTTGTCTTATGGGAAAATGGTTTATACAAAAGGAGCTTGGATGGGACTTTTCTACGTTGTGTTGACAAGGATCAACAAAGTAGTTATTGGAATCTTTCCACAACTTGGCATGTGGTGGAAATTTTTTTGCACCGATTACAACTCACAAAAAATTTTGAGCTAAGTACTATTGGCCTACCTTATTTCAAGATGCATACAATCGGGTACACAGATGTGAACTATGTCAGCAATTCATAGGAAAGCCTAAGTTGGTTGCTCTTCCACTCAAGCCAGTTGTCATTGAGGAGCCCTTTTAGCAGTGGGGCATTGACTTCATTTGAACTGTAAATCCACCTTCAATTGTGGGACATGTTTATGTTCTCACAGTAACTGATTACTTCACAAAATGGATGGAGGCTATACCAGTGAAACATGCTACTTCAGAGGAAGTTTGTAGTTTCTTGAAGGAGAATATCATTTCCAGGTTTGGTGTACCAAACAAAATTTTAACAGACAATATTTTTGTGTTCTCATCAAGTGAGATTACATATTTCTATTTTGAACATGGAATCATATTGTCACATTCATCATATTATTACCCTCAAGGTAATGGTCAAGTTGAATCCAGCAATGAGAACCTGGTTACTATCATTCATAAGTTAGTTGATGAGAATCAAAGGTTATGGCACAAGGTGTTGTATGATGCTTTGTGGGCTAACAAAATTATCCCCAATTGAGCAATAGGCATGTCACTATTTCAACTCCTTTACGGGTTGAATGCGGAGATTTCGATCACATTGGAATAACCCACCCTCAATTTGGCCAAGGCCATTGAGGATGAGACCTTTGACAACTTAGTTGACAAGTGTGTTATGTATCTCTCTGAATTGGAGGAGAAGCATGTCCAAGTGGTGAACCGTATCACAGAACACTAAGAAGAGGTAAAGAGGCTTTTTGAAAACAAGGAAAAGTCTCGAGATTTACAAGTTGGAGATCTAGTTCTCTTGTGGGACAAGAGAAGAGAACCAAAAGGCATGCACAAGAAATTTGATTCATTGTGCAGAGGTTCATTCAAGATTCATCAACTCTACTATGAAAAAAAAATTGCTTGTATATGAAGATGGCACTCCATTTTTGCTTCCACGCAGTGGGAAACATCTGAAACACTTTACTCGATGAAGTGAAAGATGTGGTTTGTAAATAATTGTATAGTCTTTGCATCTTTTTATTTTTTAGTCCTTTTGAATCTTTTTGTTTTAGTCACTTGACTCTAAGCCCAATGGATGGATGAAGGCACTTAGAGACTGGAATTCTTCTCCCTTTGATCATTTCAAAGAATGACCGAAGGAAGCTCCCCAGGTGAGCCAATTGTTATCTTTGAATCAATTTTTGCTTGGTTAATGGGATAACCCCTACGAAACTTGTCTATTGCATAGGCCCATGCACTCTAAGTGCCCAAAACAAGGCATAATCTTATTTTCTTTTGAGCGTGGTCATGAGCCTCAAATTGTCATCTCAAATGCTCACCACTTTTTGTTTTTTAAAAACCTTCAAAAAAAGTATTTTCTCACTTTTTAGTTTTTTCTAGTGTTAGAAAAAATTTAGCCCATGCAGGGGCGCTATTTTTCAGTGCTTTTAAATGGAAGTGAATTTTTTACATGCACTGGTGCTATTTTTCAACACCCTTGCATGTTGTCAAATGTTTTAAAAGATGCACTAGTGCTATTTTTCAGTGCCATTGCATGTCTCTAGATTTCACACGTTTAGGAATTTATGAATAGAAAATTCATTAATGAATTTTCATTAAATTGGTTTTATAAGCTTTTTAAATCATTTTAAGTTTTATTTTTGTTTATTCAACTATGTTTCTCTCTATGTGATCATTGCTTGTGGATTGAGGAGCTCTTGAAGATCCTTTTGCAAATTTATTGTTCACCGATTTAGGGTTTTTAGTCTTTCTCCTCGTCACCAATTATTCATCATTTTTCTCTCTTATTGATTTTCCATTTTTTGTGGTTTTTATGCACCATGTTATGATCTGATATCTCTTTAGTTATGTATCATTATCTTTTCTCATTTCTTTCAATTATGAAGTTGTCTATGTTTATATTCATCGTTGTATAATCTTTGCAAAACCTTTGTTGTTTTAATGAAACCATTATGTTTTCTGTCTAAACCATCATTCCACATTCGAACCCTATCCATTCTCTAATTTTTTTTGATATATCAATATCGACGGTTTTGGGTTCTTGTGCCATTGGTTTTCTTGTCGTATCAATCATGCTGATGGTCGGGGTTGAAACCTTGACTAATCTTTTTGATCAATTGATAGTTTCATTTCTCCTCGAGTTTCATAATATATATTGTGGAGTTTAATTCCTACAATACACATTGTTACTAGGAATTACCCATATGCTCATCGAGGATAAAACCCCAATAAGTATTTCCTCGCCCACCAAAAAAATGTGAACCTCCCATATTTTAATACATGCAATAGCGGATTTAAATACCACCATAACATGTAGGGTGTGATGTACCTGTGATTTACAATACACAAGTTTATGTGTAACTGCGAGGAATTTCCCTACCATTATATGAAGGTTTACACCCTATATGCAACGACAGTGTTTTTTCTTGTCATTGCATTTTTACCTTGTTTTTCCCAAAGAAATGTATGGGTGTTGAAAAAGTGTGCCACTACATGCATGACCCTACCAACGTGTAGGGGTGTTGTTTTTAGCACCCTTATAGTTTATTTAGTAAAATATAAAGTGCAGAAGCGCTAAAATTTAGCGCAAATGCACCAAAATGTTTGAAAACATCCAACTTCCAAGTGCAAACATGCTTACGGATGTAGTGGCGTTGTTTTTCAATGACTTAGCATATGATCTACCCAAATGCATGTAGGAGTGCTAAAACTCAACGCTTTTGCATAAAATACTCAAATTTTCACTAAATCTCGAGAATTTCAAAAAATGTTTTCCAAGCTTTTTTTCACCTATAATCGCTCAATTTTTCTACTCCATTGCTTCCATTTGCTTGCTCCATTACACTCTCTTGGATCTTTCCCACTCCCACACTTATTCAATATGATATTTTTCTAACACTTGGGAAAATCCCTTGTCTCACTACAGTTGCAATCTTCATTCCATTACAGATATTTTCTAATAGGTTCCTCACCAAGTTATCAGCATTTCCTAGTTCGTTCAATGACAACTAAGGTATATCCATCTTCAAGCAAGAAGGTCATCATGAAATACAAATACTAAGGTTTTTTCCCACCCACAGTGATTTCATCTAAAATTGATGAAATCAAGGATACGGATATAGGACATGTGGACATGGATGAATTCACCAAGACAACAAAGAAATGGTCTCTAGACCAAGAGATGAAAATGGTCGTTGATAGCAACATTCATTTGGTTGCTTCATTCCCAGTAGCAGGTCATTGTCCTCAATTTTTTCTACAATTGGCTTCTCATTATGTCAGAGAAGATGGGAGTGTCAGAGATTCTTTAGGCCACATGATGATGAGACTTGCTACAGATTTCTTTGATATGGTGTTTCAAGTTCCAAATATGGAAGCCTATACAAACCTCACTATTGAGAATGCTCAAACAACTTATGACAAGGATCAGGATGCAGCTAAGAAACTAATCAACACCAAGTGGTTAAAGACTCCAAGGCCTAATCTAGCAAGATGGCCTAAAAGCTTCCCCGCAGTGATTTTGTGGAAGATGTGAATGATTTAATCACTCTCCTAAGAACGGTAAAAGGTTTTCCAACTTCTTCAACATTTAAGGAATGGATGTATGAGTATATTAAGATTATCAAGAGGAAGAAGCAACATATCTTTTGGGGTGAATAGATTAGTGACACAATCCATGATCAGCTCATTTAGGTACACACTTCCTTGAAGTTCTACATGACTTCATACCTAGTGTATGTTGTAGCTACAATGAGAAAATATTTAGGCCTGACATTAGAAGGAGACAAAATATATGTGCCCGTATATAAATATTATCCTCAAATCACCCTTCAAGGAAGTATCAAACACTTTAGAAGGGTGAATGATGCTTTCTTTGCACCATTATTGTGTATGTTTGATCCATCACTAGAAAAGAGAAGAGTTTCAGATGAGGCATGGGAAGTAGTAAGAAAATATGGATGCATTTTCTTACAATTTCCTACTTTCACCTATCTTAGGGTTGGCTACTTTATAGGATATCCTTACATGCTGCCAAGGTATCCTACTAATAAAATTATACTAATGGAGTTGTGTAGATAGGTTATTTTTGTACATAACAAGCAACAAGAAATTCATAATCCAGGGTTTAAATTCCCTATCACCATTGGAAGGTACTCAGTGCAAATAGTGTCCAAAGCTAAAGTGATAGAATCTGAATGCAAATAGTCACCCTCAAAACCTTCAATAGAAGGATGGACTTTTATTAGAGATGGATGAAGAGCAAGATAAAGAAAATTCATATGCATGTCTACTATGTTGAAGACATCTGGGCAGAATGAATGGATGATGAAGATGTCAAGAGAATGGATTCTTGTAGGCTCACTATGGGGAAAATCTCTAATATTGGCTTAGCAAATCTGCTTGTAGATATAGTGGATACCAATGATATCATAGATGTTACTTATGAGGGAAAACAAATAGCAAACACACCTTTTCCTTCCGTCCAATGCTCTCAAAAGGAGGTTGTTTCAATTAAATAAAGGTTTTACCCCATCTTGTCCAACACAAACATATGGTTACAAAGTAAAGGAATTAAGCTAAATCCATTCAATACACGATCTGAAGAAGAAGACCCAAAAGAACAAGCAGGTAGGCAATAAGAACTTCATACGAAGAATAAGGAAGGTTCCCATTTGTACCGCAAGGGACCTAAAATTAAGTTTACATGCAAAGGATCTACAACACCACTCACAAAGCAACCTATAGAGGAGGAACCATCAACGAAAGAAGTCAAACAAGAAGAAAAAGGAAAAGCGGAAGAGGTGCAGAATTCTCCTCAAGAGAATATCCCACAAGACTCTCCACTAACCTCCTCATCTATCACTACCACAGTGTCTTCCCCACCTCTTGTGGTAACTTCTTCCCTAGTTGTTGCAACTTTTCCTCCTTCCATAGTTTTACCACCATCTACCACTTTACCATAGGTTTCTATACATATAATTCATTCATCCCCTTCCTTGGGATCAGTATTTAATAATCCTATGCAAAATGTAGAGGCTACTTTTGGTTCTCCCTCTTATATTCCTAGTTTGTCATCTCCCTCATTTGAAATTTCTTCATAGTCAGAGTTTGATTGATTCATGAATGAATCTCCACAGGATGCATCTAATGTGCGTATTTTGGGTGTTGTGATGACTGAGACTCCCTCAATTGTAACTACTACTTTTGTGTCTAAAAATACATGTGTAACTCGGGAAATGGCAACAGGGCCAGAAAGTTGTATTTCACCTCTTCCCCCATGGCTTTCTGCACAAAATCCCAAGAGGAAAAAGCAAGAAGTTTCTCCAAATGAGTTTGACTTTAGAGAGTTGGTTTCATCAAAGTCTAAAGGAAAAAATAATCCAAAGGTTCTCTCTCAGCTACATATGGATAAGTCTTGATATAAGTACACAAAGGTGGCAGAACCTCCTAAAGGTAAAAGTCACGAGGAAACTAACATAGAAGAATATACCATTACAAGAGTTGAATTGAGAGAATCACACATGCAAGTGTGAAGGAAGATGTTCAAACATCTTTGACTGCACTAATGGAGAAGTTTGACAAACTAAAGGAGACTAAGGATATGTATAAAGCAAAAGTTGAGCATCTCACTTTTGTGTTGAAAAGAATTACACAATCCTCTGAGGTTATAGAACCTATTGCAATGAGCGTAGAAGAACCTTTGGTCTAGAAGGTAGAGAAGTACTATTCAAAGGGTAAGGTTATGTAATGTCCCCTTCTCAAGCCTGACATTTCCAGTGACCGTTAGCCTTTCTTGGGGAACCCGAAGGCTAGTCAGAAGTTAAAATTAGGGTTTCATAATTTTGAGGAGGTCATTGCTCAGAGATGATGGATTCAATGGCGGATTCTTTCTGGGTTTTCAGAGAGCTTCGCAGGGGTATGCTCATCTCAGCATTCAGAGCATTTTCTGGAATTTACTATTTTTAGTAAATTCTATTTTTGGCAGTAAGCAGGATGGTATCAGGCAGTTGACTTTTCCCTTCAGTTGACTCAAGTAGCGGGTTCAGTTTCGGGCTTCAGAATGCAGTTCTGGGAAGTCGAGCTCATTTCACTTAAAAATAACATTATAATTAAAATGTTATTTATCACCTTGGCCTAGTCGAATAACTTAATGTCATTTTAAAAGGTGGACTCAAAGGGTGGCGCCTTCATTAAGGTTATATTTAATAATTGATGAATTCTCCAAAGTCAAAAGCAATTTAAATTGGGCGCATTTTTCAAGGTGAAGATTTAATTAAAATATGATTATTGAGCTAAGGTGAAAAGGACGCCATTTTAAGGAAGAGTTAGGGTTTGAAACCTTGAGTTGGATTCTAGGGTTTCGTGAAGTCAAACGAAGCTTATAAAAAGAAGTCTTGGGCATCATTTCTTCATCTTTGGATGACTATACTGTTATGCTGCCGGATTGGCTCTGGGACTGCTTCGAGGAATGAAGGCCTCCTAGCTGGGCATCACTTCGTGTTTGGAAGATAACATCTAGTGGTGAATCATTGTACTGTGAGTTGCATTTAGTTTGTGTTTTGTTCTCAGCTCCTTCCATAGTTAGAATTCGAATTGGCATTTAGTAGCTTCAGCACTTTGCATGGTTTAAGACAGCAGATTGCATGTTTCATTCATAAATCATAAAATAACAAAAATATCGTTCTGGGTAGTAGCCCATTGGCTTTGTTAGACCTAGGCGCCCACATTCTTATATTTGCAGATTTTTTAGTGTTGTCTTTTATTTTATATAGCAGATCGCCCTTTTCCTTTGAGCCGTACCTTTCAGCTTTGTATTGAAAACTGTGCAAATTAAATGAGAGGTTTTGGATCTGTTTCCAGTGTCTCATCTTAGGCATCTCCTTTGTTAAAGTCTTTTGCATTCGATTTCATGTTATTCAAGTTTTGAGAGCTAGTTCACTCGAGTGTTTTGAAATGCCGGTTATTCATACAAAACGACTTGTAAATAAATCATCAGATTTTAGAGTTGATCTCCAGAAGTTGCATTGTTTTAAGTAAATTATCTTCATGACAAGAGGTTCTTGTGATGTAATGATGAACTCTCAATATTCTAAGCTTTTGGCAGGTGAATGATTCATATCTTTGTAAACTGGCAGTAGTACTGACCAGTGTTTTAATATTGCTTTGTCAATTCTTGTAATAATCTTTCCTACTTTCAATTTTAGAGTAAAATAGTGATAACTCCGCCCTATGGTCGCTACTGTCCATTCTGGATGAGCAAGCACATTCTGGGTGTCGAGAAGTTTACTCTTTCAGCATTATTTCTTTCTAGCATTGCGTTGTAATTCACTCCGTCATATGGTCGCCCCTCACTCCGCATTGGATTGGGTAGCACATACTTGACGTTGAGTTCTTTTCTGCAATTAGAATAGAAGACCCTCTGACCAATGCTCACCGGCCATCTGCCATCATGGTTAGAGTTACAAAGATAGCTTGTTTCCAGATCCTCCGACCAATGCTCGCCATCACTTCCAGACCATTCTAGTTAGGTTGCTTTCTGCACGCTTTGGTTTATCCATCTAACCTTAATCGCGCACCGCTTGTAATATTGTAACCGATAATTCTAGAAAGGTAATCAAAAAATTCATTCAATACTTCAGTTGGTAATTTGTTTCACGATCCCCGCCATCCTCGCGGAATTCAGCTTTCTATGAGTGACAGAGAACAAAGGTATTTGGCAAGAGTATACAAGAGAGGCACAGTTCAGTCACAGTTGCATCAAGCCCCAGAAGGTCAAACAGCTTCAGAGATTTTGAGGGCTAATTGGGAGCCTTCACAAGAAACAGAAATGGGGGATAATGAAAGAAGTTCTGGCAACAGAGGTGACAGTGGGAAGGGTATAGACAATTCAGCCAATTTGGGTCAAGGACTCGATAAGAAGATGGATGCCTTGATGGATATGTTTTCTCTCATGTTGGGGAGATTGGGTCCCAATATTCCACAACACAATACAGGGCATACCGGGGAGCACAGTGCTTCCAATCCGCACAATGGTCATGTTGCCCAACCTGTAGTGAGCAACACTTACATTTTTGCTAGACCATTCAAACCCACGTTTTTGGCACCAGCTATCCCACAGCCTGACCCTGAAGAAAATGTTTCATCTTTGGAGAGGGTGAGGATAGGCCGTACGGAGTATGACACCCTTCCTGATGAGGTCAAACTTGACATGTCCTTCAATGACTACATGGAGTATAGAAGGAAGGATAGAGGCCAAGGGAGAAATTATGATCAAAGAAGAACTCCAGCACAAGGAGACTGGCATCAAGCTCTCAACAAGGTTACGCTTGCCCATTTTGATGGAAGCGATAATAATTCTGCTCAAGCTTGGTTACAAAAGCTAGACAACTATTTGGCTCTTAGGCCAATGGCTGAAGAAGAAGCGATTAGATTCGCTACGCTACACCTAGATGGGGTAGCGCATGAGTGGTGGTACCATGGCCTAGTCACCTTAGGTCATGGGTCGATCACTAGCTACGATGAGTTCACCAATAGACTCATTGAGAGGTTCGAGAAGAAGGACCCAGAAGTGCATTTTAGGGAGCTGGCACAATTGAGACAATATGGCACAGTTGAAGCCTACATCGCAGAGTTTCAAAGACTCTCAGTCATGGTGACTAGAATCACGGAAAGGAGATTGGTGATTCTTTTTACTGAAGGTTTGACAGAACCACTCAAAGGTTGGATTAAAGCCTTTGATCCACCAACCCTGCAAGAGGCCATGAAAAAGGCAAGAAACATGGAGTGGGCTGCTCCTAAGGCGAAATTGCAGTCAAAATCCCCTTTTCAGAAAAGGGATAAAGAAAAAAAGCCTCAGCATAAATATCATTTGAGACCTCAGAACAAGGAGTTCAAGAATCGCAATCCCCATGTCACCAGGTTGGATCAAGAAACCCTGAATGAACTCAGAAGAAAAGGGTTGTGTTTCCGGTGTCAGGAAAAATGGTCGCAAGACCATGTTTGTCCTAAAGGGGTTAAGTTCAATCGGATTGAGTATTATTCTGCTGGGGAAAGTAGTTCTGATTTTTCCGACCAGCAATCTGATTTTGAAGAAAATGAAGAAGATAGAGCTCCAGAAGAGTCCAGACATGAGAAGGAAAGTGGTGGAGTTTTAGCTCAACTTTCTAGTCTTCAAAGAAACGAATCATTCAAGGTTCGTGGGATGATCAAAGGGCAGCGAATCGTTGCTTTGATCGATACCGAAGCAACTCATAACTTCATTGATGAAGTTGTGGTAGCCAAGAAGGGGCTGCAAATAGAGGAGTTCGAAGGATTCAAGGTCATGGTTGCCGATGGGTTCCAAATTTCTTGCACCAAGAAAATATCTAACATGAACATGCAATTGGGCAACTACGAAGTCAAGGATGACTTCTATGTAGTTCACATTAGGGATACTGATGCCGTTCTAGGCATTCAATGGCTGCGATCTCTTGGAGAGATCTCTTTGAATCTGTAGACTATGGAGTTGAAGTTCCAATCGGATGGGAAGAAGATAGTTTTGAGAGGCATGTCCAATGGAGGTCCTCGAGTAGTGTCATTCAAAAGAATGGTAAGGCTGATCCGTCACGATCAAGCTGAGTGGGTTGCCGATGTGCCACGTATGTTGAGTAGTAAAGAATGCTTAAGAGGAATTGAGGATGCAGTCTTCACTTTGGAAAAGGGACCAAAATATGGTGATTGCACTCTTATCAATCCATTCCTTGGGTTGAGGGATGCTAGTCTGCTCTGGGAGTTGAATTTGCAGTCATCTTATGTTTCATGCTTCAGTATTCCTGAAGTTTTCATGGATAGGTTTCAAAGGGTCATAAGAGGGAATGCCAATTTTACAAGCATGCACTGGATTTTGATTTGCACTCAGAGATGTGCTATGTTTCCTTGCCGGAGTGTTGGAGACTATTTTCAGTTGGGTACTCAAGCTTGGGATTCTCAACATGGGTTGATGGAGCATACAGTTTGTGGAAAGAAGAAATTATGGAGGAACAAGAATCAAATTTTCAAACCTTTTGATGTCGTTCTTTCCTTTAGCAGCTTCTTGATGGTTCCATTTGTTCATCAACAAATGGATTGGAGACAGATTTTGAGCATGGGTTGGAGAAATGAACCATTAGTGGCTCTTGAATGTGTTTTTCGGCTAAGACTTGGACAGATTTTGAGAATCGAGCTTGCTGGTTTGAGGCAGACCAGCCACCTTACATGTTGCGTTTATCGCAATCAGGAGAGTTGGTTCATCACTCCTGATCAAAGAAGTAGTAGTTCTCTCATGGAGATGAATCTAGTGTGTTTTCCAACCACCTTGGAGGTGTCACCTTGCAGCTCGATGGTCATCTCACATGCTCACGGTTGGGATCTTGAGTGGTGTTGTTGTTTTCCTTTGGGTATGACTCAAGAATCAGATTGCATTACGCTGATCCTAGCCTTGATTGACCGCAATTATTTGTTCCTTCACACTTTTCCTACTCTCCAAATTCATCTTATGATGGTTGATGAAGTAAACCTTGACTGTTTAATCTCAGTATTGATTCATGACAGCAGTAGCTCACATGCTTTGGTTCACCATTCGGAGACTCATGGGGTTGGAACTATGATTGTTTTCTGTAGTCTTCATGGTTGTGTCTGTATAATTCAGGAGTGGCATGGTAGCTTTATGCGGAGACAGGAGTATGAGTTTGTTGGGCTCTTACAACGGAATGCTTCCTTCCTTGTAAGAAGATTTGTAGGGGTCACACTTGCAGTCATGGTCCCGTTTGTTACCGTGTGGAGGTATGGGGAGGAGTTCGATTTTGATTTGAATAGTCTATCTCTCCTATTGCTTAGAATGGTGATTGACAGTAGTATGGTTGATACTGTTAATTCGGGGAATCGTGGACATGAGATGCTGCATGATTTTGATTTCCTTCCTTTAAGATCTTTCATTTTGAGAATCATAGATGGTAACATTTTGGAGTTACAAGGGGAGTCAGTGCAGCGTTGGCATGATATTCCCATTAATGTGATCAGAGTGGCGCAGCGGAAGCATGGTGGGTTTTTCCTGAGACGCATTTGGGAACCAGGGATCCTACTTGTTGCGTATGGATTAGTCTTCGAACTACTGGAGTTGTGGTGGTATTGCTTGAGGACAAGCAATTTTGGGGAGGGCGGATTGTAATGTCCCCTTCTCAAGCCTGACATTTCCAGTGACCGTTAGCCTTTCTTGGGGAACCCGAAGGCTAGTCGGAAGTTAAAATTAGGGTTTCCTAATTTTGAGGAGGTCATTGCTCAGAGATGATGGATTCAATGGCGATTCTTTCTGGTTTTCAGAGAGCTTACAGGGGTATGCTCATCTCAGATTCGTGAGCATTTTCTCGAATTTACTATTTTTAGTAAATTCTATTTTTGGCAGTAAGCAGGATGGTATCAGGCAGTTGACTTTTCCCTTCAGTTGACTCAAGTAGCGGGTTCAGTTCGGGCTTCAGAATGCAGTTCTGGGAAGTCGAGCTCATTTCACTTAAAAATAACATTATAATTAAAATGTTATTTATCACCTTGGCCTAGTCGAATGACTTAATGTCATTTTAAAAAGGTGGACTCAAAGGGTGGCGCCTTCATTAAAAGATTATATTTAATATTTCTCCAAAGTCAAAAGCAATTTAATTTGGGCGCATTTTTCAAGGTGAAGATTTAATTAAAATATGATTATTGAGCTAAGGTGAAAAGGACGCCATTTTAAGGAAGAGTTAGGGTTTGAAACCTTGAGTTGGATTCTAGGGTTTCGTGAAGTCAAACGAAGCTTATAAAAAGAAGTCTTGGGCATCATTTCTTCATCTTTGGACGACTATACTGTTATGCTGCCGGATTGGCTCTGGGACTGCTTCGAGGAATGAAGGCCTCCTAGCTGGGCATCACTTCGTGTTTGGAAGATAACATCTAGTGGTGAATCATTGTACTGTGAGTTGCATTTAGTTTGTGTTTTGTTCTCAGCTCCTTCCATAGTTAGAATTCGAATTGGCATTTAGTAGCTTCAGCACTTTGCATGGTTTAAGACAGCAGATTGCATGTTTCATTCATAAATCATAAAATAACAAAAATATCGTTCTGGGTAGTAGCCCATTGGCTTTGTTAGACCTAGGCGCCCATATTCTCATATTTGCAGATTTTTTAGTGTTGTCTTTTATTTTATATAGCAGATCGCCCTTTTCCTTTGAGCCGTACCTTTCAGCTTTGTATTGAAAACTGTGCAAATTAAATGAGAGGTTTTGGATCTGTTTCCAGTGTCTCATCTTAGGTGTCTCCTTTGTTAAAGTCTTTTGCATTCGATTTCATGTTATTCTGAAGTGTTTTGAGAGAGTTATGTTCACTTGAGTGTTTTGAAAGCTGCTGGTTATTCATACAAAAAAACAGACTTGTAACAAATCAGATTTAGAGTTGATCTCTGAGAAGTTGTATTGTTTGGCACTATCTTTCATGACAAGAGGTTCTTTGTGATGTAATGATGAACTCTCAATATTCTAAGCTTTTGGCAGGTGAATGATTCATATCTTTGTAAACTGGCAGTAGTACTGACCAGTGTTTTAATATTGCTTTGTCAATTCTTGTAATAATCTTTCCTACTTTCAATTTTAGAGTAAAATAGTGATAACTCCGCCCTATGGTCGCTACTGTCCATTCTGGATGAGCAAGCACATTCTGGGTGTCGAGAAGTTTACTCTTTCAGCATTATTTCTTTCTAGCATTGCTTTGTAATTCACTCCGTCATATGGTCGCCCCTCACTCCGCATTGGATTGGGTAGCACATACTTGACGTTGAGTTCTTTTCTGCAATTAGAATAGAAGACCCTCTGACCAATGCTCACCGTCATCGGTCCCATCATGGTTAGAGTTACAGTATAAGCAGTTTGTTTCAGATCCTCTGACCAATGCTCGCCATCATCGGCGCCATTCTGGTTAGGGTTGCTTTCTTGCACGTTTTGGTTTATCCATCTAACCTTAACGGGTGCACTGTTTGTAATGTTGTAATCTGATAATTTGTGAAAATCGAAAAAATTGGCTCAGAATATTTCAGGTTATGTATGAATTTATTGACATAATGATTGAGAAGGGATCACAGCTCATGACTACCATAGTGGAAAGAATTTCTCAAATGTCAAAGGTGATACTTGAGCTAGAAAATACATTGAATACACTTTCCATTGAACAAAAGGAGATGGAACAAAATCTTAAGTCTTGGATCCAACTGAAGAAAGTGAAACTAAGTAAGTTAGTTGAAGTTGGCATCATCCCCAACAAAGATAAATATGTGGAGATCAAGGAGTCAATTAGGAATCACATTCATGACATCAAGAGTTTAGTCAAAGACGTGAAACAAGTCCAAGAAGACGTTGAAGAGCATTATGTGAACTTAGTGAATAGAGTTGAAGAATTACCTAGTAAGATTCTTGATGATGATCATTCATTCCTTCCCACCAATGAGATAATCCAAGAATTTAAAGAAGCAATCCAAAAGTAGGTTGAAGATGAAGAATTTTTAGTGGCTTCTATGGACACATTGTGTGATATACAGTTAATGTTGGATAACCTCAAGACCCATCTGGGCTAATACAAAAAGGCATGTTCCTCTATAAATAATTCCATCACTAAAGCCAATACTATAATTGATTACACCTCAGGAACGGATGAATCAGTGATGCAAGAAATCTTGAAGAAATATGAGGATTTCCTAGATCAAAGCGTGGAACAATAATCTTTTTGTATTTCCAGAGTTATTTATTTTTTATGCTTTTTCACATGCTTTATGTAAATAGGCATCCACATTTTTACATGTCATTTTTTACTGATGCAACTACATGTAAAAAAAACATAGTCCTAAGTCAAAAAGGATTATGTCGTTGAATTAGTCAAATTAGTTAGACTTTTTCCTAGATTAGCTCTTAGCTCTCATCTATAAATATGAGAGATCTCATTTGTATTAGGGACCTTTAATATTTTGAAATGAAGTGTTGCCAAAATTGTATTTCAACTTTGAAACTTTGAGTTCAAATTGCATATTGATTCCAATAAAAAAAGAAGGAAAATTTGCATATCAACCTTTATTTTGGATCAAATTTGAATGAGTGAGAATGTTATTATGTCTTTCTCTCTAATTTATCTTATTAATTGATTGGATAAGTGGTGTTTCCTTATGTGTGATTGGAGGTCATTCAAGCTAAGTTTTATAGACTTTGTGTTATATGATTTACTTGAAGATTGTGTGTGTGCTATTAATAACTTTTGGTGAACAATTGTCAAGACTTTGATCTTGAAATTATTCATTTGGTACGTGGATATTTTTGTGGCGTGGATTGAAATACTTTGTGCTCCAATTTACATCACCGGTTATTGAAGAACTCTCATTGGGAACAACAAAAATACTTTGTGCTTTTGTGTGTTTTTTGATTACATATCTTTTGGTTATACTGGTATTCTTGGATTATTCTTATGTCGAATTGAGAATATTGGGAATTACTTCTTAGGTTATTACTTGGAATTGTTTAGCATTATGAAGTAACACCATGGAACATCGTAAACATTTTTTGAAATAAGAGAAAATGATGAATGTAACACACCCCCTACATGGTTAAAATAGTGCATATATTGTAAAGTCTGGCATAGTTTACTTTCTGTTGTAGTAAGTAGTAAGAAGAGAGCCTCCCCTTTTTGAGAGGAGAGGTTTATCTCATCATAAATATGGTTGAAAACCCTATTTCACAATTTTCTAAGGGATTACAAAATATTCACCCAACAATACTTCCATGAAAAAATCCTCAGAAGATGGTAATTTTGATGCTTTGTTTATTTATGCTGACACTATTAGTAATGATGCTTGGCTTACTGATTCAAGTTTCTCCTACCATATGACTCCTCACAAGGAGTGGTTTACTTCATATTCAGCTTATGTTGGGGGAGAATTTTTCCTTGGTGATAACAGCGTGAAGAATATTGTTGGTAAGGAAAAGGTAAAATTGTGTTTCAGTGATGGAAGGGTTAAAACCCTTGATCATGTATTACATATTTTAGGACTTGTGAGAAATTTACTTTCAATATCCAAGTTGAATGATTCTGGGATGCATGTGACATTTGACAAGTTTGATTGCAAGTTGGTAAGAGGGAGTTTTGTGATAGCTAAAGGATCTCAGATTGGGACTTTTTTTAGGCTTAATGCTTCTAATTTTTGTAACTTTGCCAATGTAATTGGCACTGAATTGCATGTATGTTGTGGCACCATAGATTGGGTCACATAGATGAAAAAGGTCTTAAGACCATTTTGAATAAAAAATTACTTAATGGTATTTATGATTATTCTATTGGTAAAAATGATTTTTGTGAGCATTGTGTGTTTGGTAAACATAATAGATCATCATTTCCTAATGGGACTAATAAAGCTAAGAGATTATTAGAGATCATTCATTTGGATGTGTTTGGACTAGTGGATGTTGACTCTTTTGTAAAATCTCATTATTATGTTACTTTCATTGATGATGTGTCAAGATACACCTGGATTTATTTTATGCATGCAAAATTTGAAGTTTTCACTAAGTTTAAGGAATTTAAAGCCTTAGTTGAGAAGAAAATGGATTATAAGATAAGGGTGTTGAGATCTAACAATGGGAGTGAATATTGTTCTAGGGGATGAGTTCTATAAGCATGCAGGTATTGTTAGGAAAAATACAACACCTTATACACCCCAACAAAATAGGGTAGCGAAAAGAATAAGTTGAACCTTGATGGAAAGATATAGGAGCATGTTGAGTGGTGCTAATCTTGATAGATGATTTTAGGTAGAAGCTATAAATACTACATGTTATTTGGTTAATAAATCTCCTTGTTCAACTCTTGTTGATAAAACTCCTTATGAAGTGTGGATAGGTAGAAATCCTTCTATTTCACATTTAAGGGTATTTGGTTGTGAGGCTTTTGTTCATGTGCCTCAAGAGAAGCGTTCTAAGTTGGATCCAAAAGCACAAAAATGCATTTTTTTTGGTTATGATGAGAATGTAAAAGGTTATAAGCTTTGGAATCCACTAAACCATAAAATGGTTTTCTCTAGAGATGTAATTTTCAGGGAGTTTAGAGCTTACTCAAGTGAAGAACAACCAAAGGATAAAGATTAGACAAAAATAGTGTACTTCGAAACAAAGATTGAAAAGCAAGAATATGCACATTTGGAAGAAAATTCAAATGGATTAGAGGATGGAGAAGAAGAAGAGGGTTCAAAAATTTTAGATGATGTGAAAGATGAGCATACAAAAGAAGAAGAATAGCAAGAACCCCTTACTCCTACCTTGAGAATATCCACAAGATAAAAAGATCCAATTGATAGGTATAGCCCATACAATTTTTGTTGTATATTTGATTTTTTGAGTACTGACGATGAACCTAGATCCTACAGGGAGACTCTTTCTTTAGAAGAAAGTGAGTCTTGGATGCAAGCCATGTAGGAGGAGATGATGGCTTTGGATAGTTGTGATACCTTGGATCTTGTTAATTTTCCCAAAGGAGGGAATCCCATTGGTTGCAAGTAGGTATTTAAAAGTAAATTTGGAGCAGACGGTCATTTAGAACGGTACAAGGCCAGATTGGTGGCCAACGGCTACTCCTAGAGAAAGGAAGTTGATTTCAATGAAATTTTCTCTCTTGTTGCTAAGATAACTTTTATTAGATTCCTATTATCTATTGTTGTTGCTTATGATTTTGAAATAGAGAAAATGGATGTTAAAAATGATTTCTTGCATGGGGATCTTGAAGAAGAAATTTATATGCGATAGCCTAATAGTTTTGTTGTGAAAGGAAAAGAACACTTGGTTTGTAGGTTAAAGAGATCTTTATATGGTTTGAAATAGTCACCCAGGATGTGGTACTAGAAGTTTGATGTATTTGCATTGAAGTTGGGTTTTGTTAGAAGTGAGGAGGATCATTGTGTTTATATTAAGGTTATTGATGATTAGATACTAATCATTGTCTTGTATGTTGATGACATGTTGTTTATGGGTAACGGCAAGGTGATGATTAGGGAGCTTAAGACTCAGCTTTTTGGCACATTTGATATGATGGATTTGGGGGCTGCTAGATATATTCTTGGAATGGAGATCAATATAGATCGGCGGGTTCACAGAAAGCTTTGGTTAAGTCAGAGTAAGTATGTTGATACTATTTTGCAGAGGATATGCATAAATGTAAACTAGTAAATATTCCATTTCCAGATGGTACTAAGTTGATTTTAGACATGTGTCATAATTCTAATGATGATATTGAATAGATGTCTAATGTTCCTTATGCTAGTGTCATTGATAGTTTAATGTATGCAATGGTTTGTACTAGACCAGATATAGCCCAAGCAGTGGGAGTTCTAAGCAAGTTTATGTCTACCCCCGATAAAGAGCATTGGAATTTTGTTAAAAGGGTGTTTAGGTACTCATGAGGTACTTTTGATTATTGTTTGGTTTATCATGGTACTGATAATGTGGATAATTCATTGGACATATAGGGTTTTTTTTATGCAGATTGGCAAGTGACTTGGATAGTTGAAGGTCCACTAATGGGTATGTGTTTACTTTGTTTGGAGGTGCAATGAGTTGGATGAGTAAAATATAGCTTGAAATTGCATTATCCACCACTAAAGCAAAGTAAATGGCTACTAGTCATGCTTCTAAGGAGGTTGTTTGGTTACAAATACTTGGTATCGGTATTGGTTTTTATTATAGGACAATGAGGATTGGATGTGACAGTCAGAGTGCCATATCTTTGGCTAAGAATCCTATGTATCATGCTCATACTAATCATGTTGATGTTCAATATCACTTTGTGCGAGAAATGGTTGAGAATGGATAGGTCTTGATTGAAAATTTTGACTCTTTGGATAATGTTGTAGATTCTCTCATAAAGCCAGTAACCATGAATAAGTTTTCTTGGTGCAAAAAGGCCATGGGCCTTGATCATTGTACTTAATTTCATGATGATGTATCTCTATGGGTGTAATTTACAATGCCTGATGTCAAGTGGGAGAATTTTAGGATTTAGGTGACATCAACCTTGTAAATCCTTTAATTAATTATTTTCCTAATGTCTTTTATAAATTTCCCATAAGAAGTGAAACCGTTTAACCAACAATGGTGAAAGAGCTCATGTAAAGATGGAGTTACAATAACCGTTTGTCTTCTAGGAAAAGTACTAAATAGCTAGGTGTCCCATTTGGAATCTCCTATTTTTGGAGGGTTATAGCATCCTTCATAAGTTGTAAGAGTATCTATGACACTAGGACAACTATCATAAGGTTCTATGATAGCTATGATACTATTTATGATTGCATTTATGATAAATTCCTTCCCTAGGCGCCCAAGCATGAGAGATGCCTTATGACAGCTATAAGAGCATCTGTAAGTTGCTCTTTTGGGTGGATTTGGTGGTTGGAAAGGAGGTAGGTGTTTTTTTTTTCATGTGGTTTTTTTGTATGTTTTTTGGTGATACCATGGTGGTATTCATCCCCACAAGTTTCTATAAATTGGGGCCTTGAGCTAGAGTTATTCATTCAGTTTTGTAGGTAACAGGGTGTTGTTAGATTCTACAGAGTTATTCAGAGAAGTGTATTGATGTTGTAATCTCTCTTAGATTAGTAGTATACTTTCCTCTCTCTTTATGTGGTGGAGTTTTTTCCCTTAGGGGTTTCTCCACATAGATCTGGTCTCATTTGTTATGGTTTTCTTTTCTTGTTTTGATTCTATAATTACATTCATATTAAGGGTTAATATTTGGATTCAAATTTAAAATTATTGTTGATTAAAGTTCATATTGCAAGCTTTCTTCACCTTGTTTTACAAAAATTGGCATCTAGATCCCTACATGTACTCATTTTCAAGTCATAATGATTAGCACAAAACAAGATTAGCTCAGGGCACTAGAAAGAGGCTAATAATCTAGCAATGTGGGTTGGCCCAAAATTGGCTATGATTTAGATCTTATACTAGTGTTACTTCCAAAGGTTCTTGATCTGAAATCTTTGAGATCAATGTGTCTAAGGTCTATATTGGTAATATCTTGTACAATAAAGGTGATCTTGGAGACCCTTGTAACTCCATAGAATTCATATTTCAATTTTGTATGAGCCTTCTCCAACTTGTTAGATGTTTTATTAGTCATTCTACACTGAAATAGAAAGGACCTAATGAGTTTCCATTTTTGTGTGTTATATTTCATTATCTAGGCTTCTATGGATGGTAATATTTAAAATAACTTTTACTAATCCTAGAAACCCCACCAAAAGGTTCCCTATGGTTTTAGGGAGTTACTTTAACCAAAAAAAATTGGTACTCTATCATAGAGGTCATTTCTAAGAATCAAGTTGGACTAAGAACTTGGAACCAAGCTCAAAGTCCTTATTGGGCCCCAATTTTCAATGGGAAGTAGTATAGAATACAAATTTTGATCAAATTATAGAAGTTGCATGTGGGGAGAGAATGATAACCTCGTAGTAGATCTTAAGTCCTTATCAATTCTTGACATTTGAAAGGAAATATATGTAAAAAAAAAATCATGAAGAAGTGGGGCATGGGTTGTGGGTTATGGGTCACAGTGTGCAAAAGGGATCAAAAACTTGGAACCTAGATTCCAAGTTTGGATCAAGTCTTGAGACCCGATTGGAAATGAAAAGATAAAAGGTATAAGAGGATAAGTTTATTATGAGAGGGTGACAAGAACTAGGTGGAAATGTGGACTCAAAACTAGATTCCATGTCCTTGGTACTACCTAGCATACAAGACCTAAAATATTAGAAAATAATGAGAGAGTAGTTCTAAGAAGTGGGAGAGAAAGATCAAAACTTGAGGCCCAAGAGGAAATGGCGAGTGAAGGTAAAGATATGGAATAAAAATAGTGAACACAAGAAATAGGTGTGGATGTGGACTTGGAAAATGGGTCCCAAGTCCATGTGGGATCCAATACCCAAAACAGTTTTAGGAAGATCAAGAGTTTGAAACTATTCAAAGGAAAAATGTGAGAACATAGAAAATATAACACCAAAAAAAACCTAATTGAAGAAATCACACAAACAAAAAAATGAGATAGAAAACACTAAAATGAACAATATAGACCAAACATAACCCTAAAATCCTAACAATAGAACAAAACAAAAGTCAGGGCCAATGTCTAGGGCACATGCCAAAAATAAGGTTTTAAAAAATCCAAAATAAATGCTAGGTTTATTGCTAAACACAACACAAAAAGGAAAGGAACAAAAGAAATCAAGAAAAAAAACATTAACACAAAATAAAGAAAGAACCACCTTGCAACTAAACACCTGATCAATAGAAAGAAGGAAGTTTGAAACTATGACAAAGGTAAGGGCTTGTGCACACTTCACAAAATCCACATGAACAAGAAAGAAAACATGAACACACACCACACACAATGAGAGCACACAGAGCAGGGAGGGAATTTAGGGTGGAACAAGGAGAGGGGAAGATAGAAGCATATAAACCATCGAGGGCCTTTCATGCACATTCCATAAATGCATATAAGGGTAGGTGGCAACTTGTCAAGACGTGGGTTAAGGCCAAAACAAGTACTTGGACCCAAGTTCTAGGTTCCTGTCAAGGCTAACCACCTAAACTAATCCCAAATGAAAGAAGGAAAAGAGAAGGAAATAGGTCATAGGGTGGACCTGGAACCTAGGTGATTGGATTAAATTGTGGTTGATATTTCAGGTATAACTATCCTTGTAACTCTATCTTGAATGGGTTGAGATCAATCTTCGGGAATTTCGCAAGTTCCTCATTTTACTCCTCAATGTCAATCCGGGAGCGTAGGCTTGTGAAAGATATTGGGGTTGTTTTCCTAAGGGCTAAACCTAGAAAGCTAAGTTGGGATGGATGCAACTACATGCAAATTGCATTTGTTCATAAATCTGGTTCTTAGACCTCCTGTCACCTATGTGACAGGAACCCGAGCAACAAGAAACAGATTAATAAGACACAACATAATAGAGTTAACAATCTCTACCGAAATGAATTAAGCAGAACTAACAATCTTTATTGAATTGAATCGAATAGAACCAAGATTAAGCAACTAAATGAAAAGTATAATTAAGATAGGTTTTTGTACTTATCTCAATCACACCGATTAACACTTTGTGAACTGCAACACTATCTCATAATCTAACAGTAATTAATGACAATCTTACTTCAGTCACTCTTCATAAACATTAAATGTGCTAATCGATATTAAGCAAGTTTTCAAGTATTTGGCACATTAATAAAGATTAAGCACACTCAAATATCAAACTTAACACTTAGCAGTAAACACAGTAATTTATATGGAACAGATTGAAATGATTACAAAACCAAAATATACATTACCACACAATAGGTTCCTACTATCGTAACCACCGTGTAATCGATGAAGTGGGCCCTGCCTCCGCCGATTAATAGGTGATGAAGCCACAAGTTATTCCACGCTAATCAAGCATTCATTCAATTTGAATCATAGTGTTTCAATTTACGAACAAAGGTATATCAAAAGAATGATATCAATATATTATTATTATCTATATCTACTAAGTCTTAGCTTACATATTTATATATATTGTAAGCCGTTTAAACTTATAACAATCTATGAAATAAAAACATACAAGAGTTTTGGTTGTTTTGGCCTATAGCCAACAACCTCAAAAGATAACCAGAAATATTCTAATAAGCTTTTTCCAACATCTCAAAACAACACAACAACCCAGAACAGATTAGTTCAACTCAGCACTAATATGATGATAGTGACAAATGACTCCCAAGCGGCCTTAACTTTACTCCACCACTACCTTCTTGCCTATGTGTCATCCACTTAAGCATTCCCTGTTATCAAAACCATGGAGATGATTAATAAACAACCAAAGGATTTGATATATTCAAGTATTTTTATCTTTCCTTGCATTCTATAAAATATCTTCAGTTCATTCACGCAAAGTGACAGAAGCAACAAAAAATACTAGGAAAGATGACAAAGGTGAAAGTAGATAATAGGTAAAAATAATGGCATATTTTTGCCCCAATCACTAGGTACTAGGTTCCTATCTAAGCTTGTGACCCTATAAGAACCCAAACAATTCTAAGGATTTTGAGAGTCTTGGAACCTCTAACTAAAAGACTTAAAACAAAGAAAAAAGGAAAAAGGGGGTCCAAAAGGAACCCACAAACCTACCTATCAACCCAAAGGCATGTAACACAAGGGAAAAAAAGACAAAAAAGGGGGTCCCCAAAGTTTGTAAGAAAAAATTATGGGGTGTGTATGCATGGCATAACAATTCCCTAACAAAATAGGAACCCACAATGGTCTATAAATGAACATGTTGAATCTCTCCAACATAGAATCCACATACATGCTTTGGCCTAACCAAAGAATTATATTTTCTCTATCTCTTATCTCCATACCCAAGATATACCTAACATCCCTCAAGTCCTTCATGTCAAACTATTTTGATGAAAAGGGATCCTAGGTCTAATGCATAGAACACTAACATCAATCCTTTTTCAAGAGAACATTAGGATGCAAATCAACAAGGTAATAAGATTTACTTCTAGCCATGAAGGTGAGTCAATCAAACATGGATCTAATCCTTTAGAGCCCTGAAAATTGATTGGAAATGAATTTCCTTAATTAACCTAATTAAACTATGTGCCCTCATATGAAAATGCAAGATTTCAACAAAAGAGAAACTGTAACAGAAATTTTTAACACCGGATCTAAGAAAGGCAGAATTTTATGCACCTGTCCTAAAAATCTGAAGTTCTTTTGGCAAGAAAGAGGCCCCTAGGGTGCCTATGTCCTCATAGGCTTGTTTTGAATCTGAAAAGTTGGACCTATAACACTCTATCTGCTCCTTGATTTCTGCTCTGTAAATTTCCATCTTCGGATTTGGACCTACAATAAATCTACAAAAAGGAATGGTGGATGGTGGCTATAGAGGAGTTTGCCTTAGTCAAACCCCTATTTTGGTATTTCTACAGGTCCACAATAGCCAATGGATTTATTTTATGCTTGCAATTTGTCAGAAAATGATAAAATGGGCCATGAAATGCATAACTTTA
>VDFB02348326.1:58584-81273 GCA_007258455.2 Sequoia sempervirens | reverse complement strand
GAGGGATATCCGTCCGAGGTATATCTGTTCTCTCAGCCCTATCATTCCTCGGCCCATGATTCGGCCACCGCTTCAAACTGCGTTGCCTTTCAAGCAAGGCACGTCTGCGAGTGTAGTACCTGTATGTATCAATTTCCTCTGGTTGCATGTGATGGCCAAACCCTAGGATGGCAGGATCAAGCTCTGATACCACTGTAGAAACCCTAGGTTTCCCTCTGACACTGCTCTGACTGATATTTTAAGTTTTTCTGACGTTTTCTGAAGTTTTGTGATTTTTTTGCAATTTTTGGATTTTTAACAATAAATGCAAAGGTACGGCTTTACCAGAAAATTATAATAAATTCTCTAAAAATTTCTAGATCTTCAAAATGATAGCAATTACCAACTAGGATGAAGGCGTCACTTTTATTTCATCAACTGGAAACAGTACAATGCAAATTTTTGAAACATGCAAAGTAAAGAATGAATATTGTTTTAAAAACCTGGTAAATACAGCTTGCTGATGATGCACAGAATTGTACGGCTCTGCAGATCTATCCCTTTCTCCCTCCGTCTGGCATGCTCAAAATGACTCAGTGATATTGGCGCCTCCTTGAAAGCAAACTGGAGATCTCTGATGAAGGCGTTTATTTTTATCTGAAGAGTGCGGCCAAAGGACAGTGGTACGGCCCTGTCAGAAGTACGGCCTGACAGAAAACAGCATTAAATTTGTACGGACTTCTCCCAAAACAATGTCAATGTCTCCAGATATGGTGCGCCCCAGCTAATGAATGATCTCTGAAAACAAATACTGAAGAATCTCTGACAATATGAATTTCTCTGAAGCTCTGTAGTTTTCTCTGAATAAGAAAACCTCTGTAGGCAATAAATCAAGTGGTATTGCACACTCTCTGAATTGCTTTCCGCTGGAGATGGCTCGTTCTCCAAGGAATCGAACGTGAAACCCTAAGTCTCAGGCTCAGATCAATTTGATCAATTTCTCAAACTCAATAATCACATAATGGCTCACTTTCCAAGGCAAAACCTCAAATAAGCTGAAAAGTGCGATTCCCTTGAAAATAGGGTTTTAATTAATATTTGACTTTTAATTTTCTTATTTCTCCATAGTTCTCCGTCAAATATTTAAATCATAATTTAAATGTTAAACTGGCCCCCTTCATGATGGCGCACCCCTCAAGGCAGTCACTTAAGTTATAATTTAAAATTATAACTTTATATTATAAACATTAATTAATTAATATTTAATCAATATGATCAAATATTAATATCTTCCTCGTTTCTAACCCGATGACTGATCCGTCTGATGCTGACGAACTCTGAAGTGATTCCTGATGCTGCCACAGCCATACTGCTAAAATAGTGTGGTCCCACACTGCCGAGGAATGCTAAAAATAGCAATTCTGCAAAACGTCTCCGATCGAGCCAGAACGAAAGACAACTGATCAAACTTAGCTGACTGAAGCTGAGCCAAGCTCCGAAGTGACCCTCTATCCAGTCTATCGGCCTACGAGGGTCATGTGATAGGCCAATCCTGTCTTCTGAGAGATGTCACTGAGAAGGGGACATGACAGAATGTATCTATTTGTGTCACTGATTTTCAAAAAATAATGAAGAGCGGTCAAAACCCTCTGTCAGATCTTGAAAACATGCCTTGGAGAGCAAATTGTTGTTTTAGCCTTCAACTTGCAAAAAGAAATAATGAAACGGGATGCCTAGAGTTGGTATATAATGATTCAAGTTTGAATCCTTCATGTTTGGGTGCCAACTCATGATTTTGGAGTGATTTGGCTTGATATGGAGTTCTAAAAACTGATTTCCATTGATTGTGGAATGTTTGAGCCAAGTTTGCCTCCAAAATCTCTAACTCAAGTCAACAAATCTGGCTTTGACTTTTTAGGCGTCCTTGAGTTTGAACACTTTTTCATTTTTTTCATGGTGAAGTGCCTTTGTTCGATCCTTGCTCCTGGTTGTTCACTTGATCTTGAGCAGCCGCTGATGGATCCATTGCTGATATGGAACAACACTAAAGAAGTATGCTAGAGAGATGTCAAGCTTAAAACTTGAATCTGAGCCTCCAAATTCAAGGGCACCTTTTCTCAATAAGGGCGCTTTTACCTTCAAACTTAGCCAATTTCTCGACTGTTCTTCAATGTCTTCATTTTGACCCTCCGTGCTTCGATATGAGATCACTATTGACTGATGAGTCGGATGACCTCGCTTGACGATGCGTTGGATAACTAGCTCAATTTTGGAAAGTATGACTGGTTTCATAGACCTTGAAAATTAATTTCAGTGCTTCAAAAGCATGTGCGTCTTTTGAAATATTCCGAGCCAATTTTTTTCGATTTTTACAAATTACAAATTACGATCAATGCACCCGTTAAGGTTAGAGGATAAACCAAAACGTGCAAAAGCAACTCTAACCAGAATGTACACCAGGATCCCGATGTGGGCAAGGTGTGAGCATTGGTCAGAGGATCTAAAACAAACTGCTTATGCTGTAACTCTAACCAAGAATGGCGCCGATGATGGCGAGCATATGGTCAGAGGATCTTCTACTCTAAATGCTGAAAGGGAACTCGACGTCAAGTATGTGCTACCCAATCCAATACGGAGTGAGGGGCGACCATATGACGGAGTATTTACAAATATCAATGCATGAAAGAAATGCTGAAAGCTGAAAGGACTCAACACCCAGAATGTGCTTGCTAACCCAGAATGGGAAAGTAGCTACCATAGGGCGGAGATTTATCTATTACAGATTAATACTGAAGGTAGGACTGAGTATTACAAATCATGACAAAGCAATATTAAAGAACACTGGTCAGTACTACTGCCAGCTTACAACAGAGAATTATTGCCTGCGATGTCAAGATATCATATGCTTTTCAAATGGTACATTCAACAATAAATCTGCTACAGGCCTTTAAATAACCTCAACACCAAATCCAAATGAGAAGATGCAGATTTCTGCGGACAGTTTATGACAGATCTGTATTTTTCAATTTTTAACCAGCAACATAGAAATTCACAGAAAGATTCATAACTCACTCCTCTCTTACCCAAATGACCTCAACTCAGATGCAAAACACTACTATAATGATGGCGCCTAAGATGAATGCAAGAAACCAACGTGAAATGCCTTAATTTATTTATGCACGGAATCCAAGATGATGTAGAATGGTACGGCCCAGCAAGAGGGGCGATTCCTTCTTAAAAATCACAGCCTTAACCAAAAAATCTATAACTTGGAGAATATGTTCGCCCTTCACAGACAAAGAGAATGAGACGATACCCAGAAGGAATATTTTTGTATTTTTCAAGTTGTGAGCAAAAACATAAATCTGCTGTATTAAATGATGCAAAAAGCTGAAACCCACTAATATGCAAACAGATCTAATAATGCACAAGCTGAAAACAATGCTCAAAACTAAATGCAAACTCACAAATCTATCTTAAATCACCACTAGTCGCTGTCTTTCAAGCGAGAAGCAATGCCCAAGCTAGGAGGCCTTCATTCCTCGAAGCAATCCCAAAGCCAATCCGGCAGCATAACATTCCTGTAGATAAAAGATAATGAAATGATGAACCAAGTCTTCCTTTTATAATTTCCTGTTGACTTCTCGAAACCCTAAACTCTTCTTCAAGTCAAAACCCTAATCCCCTTCAAGAAATGGCGTCCTTTTCCTTCAAGCTCAATATTGACCTTTTTAATTAAATTCAATATTTTAATAATGGCGTCCACTTTAGAGCTTGGTTTGACTTTAGAAAATTATGAAATAATCCTTTATGAAGGCGCCACCCTCAAGAGACCACTTTTCAAAACAACTTGAAGTCAACAGACTAGGCCAAGGGGGTCAACGTTATAATATAATATTAAAACGTGACTTTAATTAAATATCTCAACTTATCTCTCCAATTGTGCCCCGAAGCCATACAAGAGCAAGTCAACAGATCAAACTGAATCAGAGAGTCAACCCTGCCGAACTCAACAGGAATACTGCCAAAAATAGAATTTACTAAAAATAGTAAATTCCAGAAAATGCTCAGAATGCCGAAATGAACATACCACTGCGAAGCTCTCTGAAAACCCAGAAAGAATTCGCCATTGAATCCACCAACTCATAGCAAATACATCCTTAAAAATAGGAAACCCTAATTTTACCTTCCGACTAGCCTTCGGGTTTCCAGAAAAAGGCCAACGGTCACTGGAAAGATCAGGTTTGAGAAGGGGACATTACATCTTTTCCCATTAGGGGCGGCTTTGGCTTTTTGATTCATCATTTTCATGTTTCAGACTTCTATGATTAGTCCTTGTTTGATCTTTGTCATCAAATGTTTGATTTGTCCATTGTTTTTGCCGACGGTGTCATCATTGAGCTTGATTGAAACAGAGGAGGTTATCTTGGAGGTCACCAAGCCAACAAATTGCATCTGATTGCCCAAAAAGATGGACACCTTTCTTCAGCAAGGGTGCTTTTGTCCAACATAGCCAATTTCTTGGCTTTCTTCCTTCAACTTTCACCATTAGGTGTCTACTGCTTGATCTCTAACTCTGATTGCTTGACAGGTCCTGTGGACACGTAGCTGGATTGATCGTGTAGCTGAGAGAGAGTCGAGCAGATGCCATGTAGACATTAGTGGTTGGAAACTTCATCAGGTGTCTCAGATTCAAGGGCTCCCTTGGCCAGTAGGGGCGCTTTTGCCTTGTCATGCATTGATTTTTCACTGATTTCGCGTGCTTGGACGATCAATCATTGCTGTCGTTTGATATGTCTTGCAAGCTGGTTGACAGGTTCGTTGTAAGGCTGAGTTGATGTTGGATAGATCTCATGAAGGAAAGTTTTCTCAGGGACTGACATCTGGGCCATCTTGTTCAAGGGTGTCTTTCTTCAGTAGGGGCACCTTTTTCATGTTGGACTGCCATTTTGGATGATTCTTGCTTGCAACATCTCCATACTTTGTTGATGTTTGCCAGTGATCTTTTAATTAGATGGTCTTGCTCAATAATGCGTTGAAAGGCCAAAAGGAATACGAAGAGGACGATCGCTTCAGATAGATCTGATGATTGCCTTTGACCTTTGGGATCCAAGGGCGCCTTTCTTCAACAGGGTCGCTTTTCATGTTTCTGACTGCATATCTCCCTTGGTAGTAAGGCGTGGCTTTTCCAGAGTTAGCCAATTTTCGGCATTTTTCAGTTTTGAAAATCTCCTCCATCAAACTACAGGAATACGAAGAGGACAATCGCTTCAGATAGATCTAATGATTGCCTTTGACCTTTGGGATCCAAGGGCGCCTTTCTTCAACAGGGGCGCTTTTCATGTTTCTGACTGCATATCTCCCTTGGTAGTAAGGCGTGGCTTTTCCAGAGTTAGCCAGTTTTCGGCATTTTTCAGTTTTGAAAATCTCCATCAAACTACATCTGTTTTAATGATTTCTGCCATGGTTTCTCTATTGAAGCTTAGCTTTGAACACTTGGCATTGGCCAATCTGCCATTAATGGTTGCGGAGCTCCTAACTTTCTTCCTGAAAAATGAAAAGACCCACCATAGTAAAACATATTTTTTGATGATTCTGACTTGACCAGTGTGATTGTGAAGTCAATTGATTCTATCAAAATCATTTTCAATCGTTTCCGGGAAGGTCCTATTTTTCGGGGGTTTCCCTAAAAATAGGGGTATGAAACCGTAATTTTCAATTTTTCAAAAGTTTGCACATAGGTTCCTTGACACAAACCCACAAAAACCTTATGTTTGGTTTGACCTAAAACAAACTTTTGACAACATTTTTACATGATTTAGATCATTTTAAGCAAAAATGTCTCTTTGAAGCAAAAATTTATTTTGGGTACAACACTACCAAAGGTGAGTAAATATTTCATTTTTTTCAAGTTTTGAATAATTTTTTGAAGATTTTTCAAGTTTTTTTTTTTAAATTGAAGTTTTTATTTTTATTTTTGCATAAGTTTTGAATATTTTTTTTAACTTTTTATGCATAATAAGGGGTTTTAATGCCACTTAAAAAAAGTTGTAGGGTTGTAAATTTGTAATTTTCTTTTAGGTTCGTGCAAAATGGCTGGTAGTTCTAGTTCATTTACCCCAAATGCAGAGAGTTCATTTAAAGTTGATTCATCACCACCTCTTTGGTGAAATACGATTATGATTGAACAAATTCCTTGTGGTGGGGGTTATCTTTGGTGTTGTAGCCATTGTGTAAAAGAGTATAAGAGCTTGTACTCGAGTGAAAGCTCACTTGTGTGTTATTCCTTTATAGGGAATAAAAGTTTTTCCTTGGCGAAACAAAAAAGGGTTGCCAAAGCATCAAATATTGGCTTATATTAAAGAACAAGAGGATGTCAACATAGCAAGTAATAAATCAAAGGATCTTGCACATCCTCTTGCCAGGAAAAGCTTGCTAAAACCTCCTAGTGGCTTATCACAACAAGCTGGCCCACATCCTTTCATGCCAATGCCACCGTCTTTTGGAGATGAGAATGTTTTGGCTTCACATAAAAGAGGCTCATTGGACAAGGCCTTCAAGAATGAATTGAGGAAGATTACAAATTAAAGCATTGCTTTTTACATTTATGGCAATGGGCTTCCTTTCAACTTTGTTAGATCACCATATTGGCGGGATATGGTGATGGCGATTTTTGATGCTCCTTTTGATTATGTTAGTCCAAGATATGAAAAGGCATGAACCACCTTATTGGCGAAGGAGAAAGCTTCAATAGAGGCATCATTGAGAACAATCAAGGATACATGGCTCGAAATAGGTGTGTCCATTTTTGATGGATGGAAAGATTGCAAAAATAGACCATTGATCAATGTTATAGCAATGTTCGCTAAAGTGGTGATGATTTTGAAGGCAATGGATTGTTAGGGGCAAGTGAGATGCAACTTTCAATGCCAATATCCTAGTAGAATCCATTGAAATGGTGGGCCCTGAAAATGTTGATAAAGTCATAATGGACAACACTAAAAATTGTACGACAAATGGGTCTATAGTGGAGGGTACATGTCACATTTTTTGTACACTATGTGTGGTCCACTCAATTTGATATTGCAAAAGATTGGCACACAAATTGAGTGGGTCAAACAAATCTAAATGGAGGGCGAGGAGATCCAAATGTTTGTGACTAATCATCATATGTCACAAGGCATCTTTGGGACCTTCTCCAAGTTGGAGTTGTTGAAGGTAATTTTACTAGTTTAAATATAATTTTTTTATATATTTTTTAATTTTAATTTTTAATTGTTAATATGTGACATGTATTTTTTTACACCATGTTAGGTTGCCAAAACTTGATTTGCATCTCACACAATCGTCTTAAGATGACTTGTAAGGTGTGAGAGGCATTGAGTTCTATGGTCATCAACAACTTGCAGAGTGTCTGGAGGCAATCAAGCACAAAAAAGTGCCCAAAAAGTAAAAGCATTGATCCTAGATAATGAGTGGTGGGCTTATGTGGAATATGTTTTGAGTTCCATAGAGCCCATCATTAGCATGATTAGGTTAACTGTAAACCAGTAGTAGAATGATTGTGTTGAGTAGTAGAGTTCTATTGACTAGATCAATTTATTTTGCAGGAGGTAGGGAGAAGATGGGGGGAAGGGAAATGGTGTTGCATCACTAAATAGAATTAATCTGTCTGATAGGAAAATATAGACTGAACTATCATGCACCATTGTTGTTGGATATTCATCCATTTTTTTTTCCTTCAAATTTAATTCCAACCAAATATTTGATAAGCAACTTTGCATGGCTCTTTGAATCATCTTCACTAATTGGGGATCACTTCAGATGTCATGAAATACAAGGTAACCATATTGTTGGATCAGTAAAGAGTTTTGAAAGATTTTGGGATGCCCTTCAAAGGAGTGTTATTAAATTGTAACTATTATTAAAGAAAGAGTGATGAGATATTGTAATGCATATTTAATAGGTTGCAGATAGACTTATTTTATCAAGGGGTTGATGCATGAGCTCATGCAGGCCCAACTGGTGCCTCATTGGAAGATGTTTAATCAGAAACGATGGATCTATAGGACAAGCTGTTGGGATTCACATTGAGCAAAAGTAATGAAAGCTTTTGCCTTGAGTCAACCATGTTAAGGTTTCTTATGCACATTATTGTGTGGAGGCTCATATCACAACACATTTATGAATCTTGTGAAATATTGATGGAAAAAAGTAATCTAGGGTGGCTCATGGATGCTCTAATATTTTTTTTTGTGGATTACAACAAGAGCCCTGAAGAGAGGGGAGGGCTCAAAAACATAGCTGATGAGATTGGCCTACCAAGACTGTTATATAAAAATTTGTGGCAACTGGTGTGGAAAATAGGTTCTCTCTCAGGTGAAAATCCCAGCCTATGGTCTCATGATAGTCACCTGCAAGGGCACTACAGGCATTGTGGATGCCCTTACAGATCCAAATTTTATGCAGAGGTAGATAAGCTTAGGCATGGGGGCACCACACATGTTTTTGAACAAAGCTAAAACATATTGCTATAGCATTGTAGGCATTGGCTAATATGAATTGAAAAGATTCCAATGTAGAAAACTGTGGGTTTACTTTGGATGTCAACGGTCAATGTGACCACTGAGGAAATTGGGATTCGTACCTTTTCTCATGAACTTAAGAGATTGGAATATTATTTTGTGAAAAATGAGATCCAATTTGTAAAATTAAGTTGTTTTACTTAATCTTGCATTGCCTATAATTCCGAATGAGAGTTTACAACACTTAATGAAAACCTATGCTGGTGAGGAAGATTTTCGTTTAGATGGAACATTTGTTCTTGGCATCTTCTGTGCATTATGTGGTGATGTATTTTCACAAATTTAGGTCATTAAAACATAAAGTAAGAAATACCATTTATATTGTTGTCTTCATTAACAAACATTTTAGATGCATACAATGTCACCAGCAGTTGTTTTTTAACATAGATTATCCCTTGTGCAAAGAAAGCGATGGGAACTTAATGCTTTATTGCTAGGTTGGGAGCATAAACTGCCTTTGTGCCACTTGTTCCTTTGTAAACATGCAGATGGTGTACTTGATGGATCAAACTGGTTAACCAACGACCTTACTATATTTTTAATTTTAACTCAATGCATTGTATTAGGAGGCTTTCACAACTTGAAGCATAAAAATATAGTGAAAATAAATTAAAATTTGATGATAGTCTGGTAGTCTTTTTATCTAATTTATGCATAAATGGTGTGGATGCTATAAATTTATAATTAGTCATTTTCAATGCAGCTTATGTGTAAATGATATTGGTGTAATTTTACGTCATTTATTGGTTTTTTAATATTATATTCAATATAACAAAAGAGTAAATGATGTGGTTTGACGAATAAGAGAATAAATAGTGATAACTATCAGGCTTTCATATGCACCTATAGGTGCAGTTACTAGTTCTTTACTTAAATTTTTGTCTGATTTCAGTTTTAGAAACATAGTAATTGTAAACTTTTTTACCTTTCTGAACAAATCAAACTATCAAACATGGTAACTATGATGCTTTTGTGAACAACGTAAATTGTGTCATCCTTCTGTCCATGACTCCAAAATGCTGCAAAGAGTGTACCTTGAAAGCGATATTGTTCTGTAACCCTCCTAATAGATGTTCAGGTTTGATTTTGCTTTGTGAAACAATAAAACAAGAAGACATAAGGGTTTCTCTTACATTTTTTCCACTAGTACTATGCTTTCTTCATTGATTCCTATTAAAATCAAAATCAGTCGTGATTCCATTATTGTTCATATGGTTGAATTAATGTTTTTGAATTATGTTTATGGATTTCTTCTACATTCTTCAGTATTTGGGATTGGGAAGATGCATTGCAAGAGGCAGTGTTTGGTGATGCACGCACAGCAGCCTCTGCCAACTGGAACCTACCGCATGTAAGAATGTTCTGTCTCATGTTCTGTTATCTCAGGTTTCTATGTTACAGGAGAAGAAAAAATTGAGATGGGCGTGTAATAAACTAGTGCTGTGTAGGTGTTTTTTCTTATAAAGCATCATGAATAAGCAATGCAATTTCATGGTCCATCTATTTTTGGTCATCTTTCTACGGTTCAGTTGGGTATGTATTTGTCCTTTATACGTGGACACATACAAATGGAGAGATGGAGATTGGTTTAAGGAGGGAGATTAGTTGATAAGGATAAAGTGTTTTTGTACTTTAATACTTGAATTTTATTGTGTTGGAAATTGTTGATATAAAATCCATGAATTTCTATAACTTTGATCATCAATACTTTTAGAATGCTTTCATTCTAAAGAGGGTGTTAACAGGGATCACTTTTAGGTTCTTAAAACAAATTTTGTTCAATATTTTATATTTTCAAATAATCAAATATCATTTTTCTGGATCAATTCCATGGAATAGTTATTAGTACCTGAGTCATTCCTTTAATGATCCATCTTTTCAAGAGCAGTCATTCCTTCGGCAAACCATCTCTTATGAGCTTGAATGGTCCTCTTGACGCTCATTGCATAAGGCATGTTACATGGTATTTAACTTGGTATTTCATTAATATGGACACAGGCCAAAAGATCTTTTCTGGTTTCAAACCAGAATTGGAACCGCAAGCCTGGAATCAGAGGAAAAAGGATATTTGTAGGTGCTGGTACCACTTTAAATTATCTATTACATATATATATGTATACAGCTGTGTCACCTCTGTTTCGTGGGTTGTGTCTTCTTTAAAAAGTCCACAAGCTTCAATGTACTTTGTGGATCACTTTGGACCTGATATTATTGCAGTTTCCTACCAGTTTGATTGTGGGTTCTATCTATTTTGGCAAATTCTCAATTCCCAATAACGGAGTTTCTTTGTTTTAATCATGGAGCATCAACAATTACCTGCTTACACACGATTAAGACCAACATGCATCATTGTGGAAAATGATTAAGACCTTGCCACATGTTGCTGCTAGACATGAAAAAAGCACTTTAATCTAGATCAAGAAATCAAAAATCATTTATTTGAAGAAACACATTGCGTTTTACTCCATGAGACAAGAATGTTACATCGGCTGTACAACATAATCGCAAGCAAAGTCTCTTCTATGAAATTAAAGAAATAGAGTAATCGAGCCTGTGCCCCAGTGAGCAGGGAGTCAGCATCTATGCTGCGCCAATCAAAGTCAGATTGAACAAGGAATACAATATCTTGTTTAGAAAGCTAAAAAGCCTCAGTTTTCCTAAGCTCAACACAGAACTATCATCCTGAAAATTTGTTTTACATATTGTTTCTATGGAAGCAAAATGGTTTATAATTGAATTCTAAGGATACTTCCTGGTATGTGGGCCCCAGCAAGCAGTTAGAAGTGACAAGTCAGTAATGAAGTAAGGTTTATGTCCCTGGCAGTGGACCCCACATATGACAGCAAGTTTGACCAAGCAAAAAGAAAAAAAGAACCTGAAAAAACAGAGCAAAAATGCCAAAATTAAATGACAATGTTTTTGGGTGAGCAGGATTGTGAGTGAATTTGGATGCTCCTTCATCCTTTACCTATAACAATAATGGAGGATGGGATTGGCATTAAGGATGATGCAACTGGCCTGATCAAATATTGCAGGTATGCTGTGACGTTTCCCCTCTAGTCCCCACATTTTGGAAATGTGGGGATTTTGAATGGAAATGCTTTAATAATTTAATTTAAGTTGTTCAAATTTAAACTTTATGATTTATTCATAAAAAGACAACTTATGTTTTATTATTAAAAAAGTTGTTTTAAAAAGAGGCACAAAAATTGTTGCTAGTAATGGGGTTCAAAATTAATATTAGTTAAAAGGATGTAATGACCCTTTTTGCGACTCCCTCAAAATTTTCCCTCATAATTAGATAATGTTGTGGATACCTCTGACCCGATTGATATATCAAAGTAGCAAATCGCTCCATCCTCTAATAGATGTCCCTAGAATTTCAATTCCCTTACTTGATCTCCTCCTAATATTCAAAGATTAGCTTAAAGGGACTAAAAAGGTTAGATCAAATGAGTAATGATGATAGAGATTAATAATTGCTATGAGCATCATTATGGCATGTTTATATAAATTTCTAGTTGATATCAACTTATGTCTATTTATATATATATATGTGTGTGTGTAGATGTAATTAGATTAATTATATTACTTCCCTTATTATTATTTGTCTTCATTCTGGACGAGTTCTTCCTTAAGGAAAAATCCAAGTACTTGCGAATTGCTAAGAAGAGGCATCGACCCTGTTGGCTGCTTCTTTAGAAACTCACGAATTGTGTAAAGATATGTTTCGCCCAAGAGAATACTGTCAGGAATTGGAAACTCCCTTATTTGACTTTTGTAGGCGTATGTAAGGTGACGATAGTATTCAAGCATATAAGTGACTACGAGAGTCTCCAAGTGTGGCATCAAAGTAATCTTCCCCAATTAAATATCTAAATATCACTGACGGCTTTAGTCACACTACTACACATTCGTCCCAAATTAAAGAATAATCATATGGCCATCTTGACTATGTCTTCCCAATCAACCCTGTGAGTATACTGGAAGCATAGCTTACGGAATCTCCAATTCAATGTAGAAACGATGGTGGTGAAAGTGCCGATATCAATTCCAGTTGACTACAAAGATGTCCTCTTATCTCATCTCACCTGCCGCTCTCAAGACCCGATAGCTCTTTAAGATTAATGTCTTCCCTAGAAATCGCGTCTTCTTGTAAATGTCATGCGGTGGTTATTAAATACTATGAACCATTCCAATGTGATATCTTCTTCATCAGTCTGTATTTGGAGAATACGGAAATCCTATGTTTCCTATTAATCTACATACAGACGTTTTCATAATTTCTCGTCGCTTGCTCATTATTTTACCATTAGTTCCCTCATATTATTCTTTATTATTTCTCTATGGTAAAATTAGATGCTCTGGTGACTTCTTTGTTTTATATATATTTTCTATCGTAATCCCCTCCTGCTACCACGATGTCTTTCTTTTTTAGTATAAATCCATCTCTATAAATATACCTTCTTCCCAAGAGATGCGATGATTGAAGGTTTAGGGAAAGGTTCGATATTTAATATGGTTATACTTTGTGTTATAAGGTATATTCATTTATTATCTCTGATTTCCTTTTATAAGTAATGCTTATAATTTTCTTATATATACGAGTCATTTAAATTGTGATTTAATATTTATCTATGATAATCATGATTTAGATAATTAAATTATTATTAATATTATATTTATAATATTATGATAATCATAATTATTGTTATGATTATTAACATCACAATTACTCGTATTATATTTTGATGTTTATTGTATTTTGATATTACTTTATTGTGATAGTTGTTTAGATAACATTATTTTTAGATAATTATAATTATGATTATATTGCCAACAACCTTATATAAGTTTTATTTACTTATTTTCTCATCGATACTTTATATCTCAGTGCCACCATTTTGGGGAACATGACAAAGGATTTTCTAGACAATTTTTAAAAATAAAGTTGGAGGGAAAAGGAGAAAAAAAAATTCCTTAAAGAACATATATAAGGAGGAGTTGAGGAATGGAGAGGGTTAGCAATTTCATATTATCAAACCTATTTCTCTTGATATTGATATTGTCCCTTTGGCAAAAAATGGATTCAAAGATGAAAACCCTCCTATTCATTTGAATAATTCCATCCAGGAATTTTTCTTCCGTTGAATAGTTCTAGAGTTATTCCAGGTTCAGTTATTTTGGTTGTGGGATTTTTCATAATATATTTCAGTTTGGTGTGAAGATTTCTAGTTTACTGATTTGTGTGATGTGGGATTTTAAAAAATAAATAATTATTGGTGTGATATTTTAATTCATGTGAGCTTATTTCCAAATTTGGGGAGATTATTTAATTAACATATGCTATGTAATTCTTATTTCCTTTGTAATTGCTTTCCATACCATTTCAGGCATAGTTCAGTTATTAATTGTTGTTCAAACTATTGTTGAGGCTGCTGTACCATATTAATCTATTCATTCTACGTAACCACAACTTTCCTAAGTTTATAGCTGCTTGTTTTGGAGGCCGTACTTTATTTGAAGACTATATCTTAATTTGTAGCACCTCATATTAATATGAGGGATGGCAGTTAAAAATGGAAGTTAAAATAACATTAATGAGGCTGCTTACCTGCTATTAAGGTGATCACAGCATTGACACTGCCTTCTATTCTTTTATCTAGGCTGCTATATCCTCTAGGAAGGCTGCAATTCAAGTGTAAGGTATTAATGATATATATTGAATGATAAAAGCTGCTGTTGTTCACTGCTAGGGAGGTCACAGCCTTAATAAGCTGCCAATTTTGCATCATTTCAGCTTGCAGTATTCTTTCAGATGTAGCCATACATGTCTGGGTAAGTTGCATTAATATTGTCCAGTTTAAAATATCAGATGCTTCATAATATTTCATCAGCTTTTTGGAATTTTTTTTAGAGATATCCATGTAGTAAATATTCAGTATTACTGATCATTGAAATAATAACTTTTATTGTAAATTTTTGTGTTGTTTACTGTTAGAAATAATATAAGAGCAATAGTTGATTCTTGCTTGAAAGTTTGGAAGGCTATGCCGCCACAACAATAAAAAATAACCTATGCTCTATGGGGTTTCGGGGACGGGGACGGTAGGGTATGACAGGATGAGTTTTTGGTATGGGGGTACTTTTGGGCCATTTTTTAGGGGACGACAGGGGACGGCTAATAAAAAAATAAGGAAATTTTAAAAAACATAGAGAAATTTCAAATATTCATAACATTGATAAAGCATTCATCATAGACATTGTAGAAGATTAATACATAACATTAGACTTGAATTGTGATTTCACATGAGAATTGACAAACAAATTAAAGAAATTCATATGCTTTCATTGTGAATGCACATACATATTATATAAGAATTATAAAAAAATGCCCAAAGGCTCCAAGTTTCAACTATAAAATGACAAAAAACACAGAAAATATATGACTCCAAGTTAAATGGGCCTTTTGCATAGGTTTTGAGGACTTCAGAAGGACATTCAAATGGGTTTGAAGTTGTTGGCCCTGCTACATTCCCACTGCCTCAAGAACCCTCAGTGGCTGCCATATTTCTATGAGTTCAACTTCTAGGTCTACTTCTTTCATGCATTTGAACCTCAACCTCCTCACTATCATTACTAGTAATCTCATTGCTGCTCATGATTGTTTTTGGTTATGAATTGAAAAGAGAGCTGCAAGTTCAAATAAAGGAAAAAATAAACTCACAATTCCCTTCCTATGTGGTAAAAAAAATGAAAAACACTTGAAAAAATGGAAAACAAATTGAAAAATCAAAAATCAAATCTAAAATGAAGAACTTACCTCTAATGAAGTAAATTTGATGCCCTAGTCTCCCCTTTCAATTGTTGTTCTCTCCTGTTTCACTTGCTGCTATTCACCTCAAGTTTGCAAATGTCAAAATGAGAATGTTTTTTTCTTTTAGTTGTTTTGATAAGTCAAATAGGTTTGGGTTTTGTTTAAAGGGGTGGGATGGTTCTTGTGGGCCCATCCATCCCCTTTTTTTTAATTTAAAAATGTGTTTTTTTACAAAAAATTAAAGTAAGATGTTGCTAGGCCATAGGGGATGGCTAGCAATTCCTGGGATTGCTAGCTGTCCCGTAAGTCCCCTGTAAGTTTTTGAACCGTTTCAGAAACGTTTCGTTTTTTTTATTGCAAAAGGGGACAGGTAGGGGACATTTCCTAGCCATCCCCGCATCCCTGTATTGTCCCTGGTACGGGAATGAGGGTAAAAAGCCAGGGGACGCATCCCCGTGGAGCATAGAAAATAACTTACTTTTCAACATTATTTTATCTAATGTTAATTTGTACGGTTTTTGCCAAATTGAGATTTTAGTAATTTGTTCTCCAAGGCTTTCTACCAAAACTAGTTTCAGTTATTCTGAGTTTTTAGTTTGTAATTAATCTAGAAGGCTTGCTCCTAGAATAATTATTTCATTACCTATAGACTTTTTTGATAGTCGCAATATTGAGTTGTGTGGATTGTTGCCAACAAACATTTTATTATAATATCAATCTAACCCCTTTCACCATATGCTCTCGCCTTGCCCACATCGAGATCTTGGTGATCAAAAGGTGTCAGACTCGTGCATTGTTCATTGTGAAGTTGCAATTTTTTTTCCAATTTTGGAGATAACAGTGGTATTAGAACTAGTGATCTTGCTAGCTTGTTGAGAAACTTCTAGTTTATGCAAAGCATATCATATGAGTGACAAAGAATACATATACTATTAGAGAGAGAAGAAAGACTTAGTCACCCGAACTTCAGTGTGGGCACTAGGCTCTAGAAATTGAACAATTTATGATAGAGGGAAGAGATATGGGAGTCATGATAGACAAAGAGAAATAAGACACTGTTTAATGGTCTTATTTAAGGGAAACAACAAATGACAAATATGATTTATCAAACAAATGTCCAACTCGTGCATATATTTAGAAGCTTGACACTTACCTATCACTCAAACCCATGTTTAAGGAAGAAGCCATCAAGTTTGCCACTCTTCATCTTTAAGGCATTGCTCATGAGTGGTCGTACCATGGGTTGGTCACCCAAGGTCATATTCTTGTCAATACTGTTGGCGTTTAAATTCGCACCTCTGGAATGCGTATTTGAAATGGACAGCTATGCACAGTAAAACTGCTCTTCAAATTAGGAGGGGAAGCTCCCTCTTGCTGATGGTGTTGAAAGAAAGCAAACTAAAAACTAAGTTGCCTATCTTTTTGATCAGCTAGAGCACAAGGTTTATAAAACACAAATGCCGCAGCTGCAATTTTTCTGATTTAAGAATTTCAACTACGACTAACTTAAGCTAAAGACGTTTCTAACTTCTCAAGTAATACGCAGAGCAAGAGAATTTAGAAATGAACAATGTTGATTTTTTGACAAAGTGCTTCAATAAACTCTTTCTCAACATACATCTATACACTTCAATGTAAGCTGAAATTAAGATCACAAAAGCATAACACAAATAACGAAAATTTGAGACGTTATACCAAGGCAAAGGAGGCTCATGATTTTATTTCTCAAACTTCTAGAACAAAAATAACTAAACACATGCCTGGAATAAGAGCTTGCAGCTAAAGAGGCTTGCAAAACTTGTTCTTACACAATAGGAACAACAATTACAACAACTCCTTGTTGGCTAAAAGAGACTCAACAATTCGCTATCATAAAACAATTGGACACTTGAATAACAAATAGAAGGCACAATAGGCTTAGCATTTTATTATCACTAGCATGGTTAAAGAAAACTAATGAGCAAAGACTCTTATTTATAGGCAAGCAGAGGAGTAGGGAACCCTAAAATCTCCTTGCTTTCACAATCTAGGGCTTGCTCAGTAAGTAAGCTTTATTTCTAAATCTAGAAAGAAGATAACATCTAACACCTAAGAAAGCAGGAAAAGTGGGAAACGCCAACTGTTACATTTATCTTCTTTCTCTTTTTCAAAGAATGGATAAGAATTGCTCCAAGAATAGAAAGAAAGCGGAAAGAAAGCTTCTAGATGAAAGCCATTTCAAATCTCAATCACATCCCGCTAAAAAGCAAGAAACTGTGTCCCGGTCAGGTGCATTGATACTATCTAAGGCAATATTCTGATTCTCCAAGATCTCATCGCCTTTTGTGATCAAACTTAGAGAATCTTTCACTTCTTCAGCTGCTTTATGAGTTCAATTCTTGAAAAACATCGCTGCCTGAAAAGATGACTCACTAATTGATAACTTGGCGGCTCTGCAACTTTATGCTTCTGACACTTTGCTTGATTTCCAACAGAAGAGCATTGCACAACTCTTTTCCAATACCTTTCCTTTTTCTCATATCACACCTCTCGTTCTTCAGCTGAGATGATGAAGTTTTGACATAGTGCTAATTTGGTCTTAAACTCAAGGGGAGTGTACTCCATATTGAAAACCTTGAAGAATGACTGTAGACTCGCCTATGTTCAGACAAGCTTTGAGCAATTTTCTATTTTTAGAATGTTGGTTTTTCTTCTTCAAACGGACAAATTTTTGGAAATTTTTTTTAGATATGGGTTTTGCTCAGAATTTCGTTGCAAGACAACCCAGATCGTCCGTTTTTGAAAATTTTGAATTTAGACTGAAAAAGCAGCAAACCCTACTTTCTTCAATTTTTCACCAAAAAAGTTGGCACCTGGGTTTTGTTCAGAAGACAATTTGGAATGAACCCAGTTGATTAGATTTGAAAAAAATTGAGGGCTGATCGAAAAAGCAGCGAACCCTAATATTTGAAATTTGCTTGAAAAAACTGGGATATGGGTTTTCTTCAGAAGACTGATTTGAGAGGACCCAGATGATCAAAATTTGCAAACTCTAAAGATTTCACTGACGTGCAAGGAAAAAACAGCTGCTGCAACTTGACAAAAAATCTTCAAAAATTCTTGAGAAGAATGAGATGAAGAAACCCAAATGGCTGAAAATTAAAAAACTTGACCTTCAAAAATTTGATGTTCTGGATGGAAAAAGCAAAGTCTTATATTGGTGGTCTGAAAATTATTCTTGAAAATCAGCAACCTTGAGCTCTTGAATCTTGAAATAAAACCTCAAAGTTGCTGGTCCACTTTTCTCCTTTGGATGCCACCTGCACTAATGATGATAATTGAAAGGATCTGATGTCTTAAATAGATTTAGGGCTTGAAATAGCTTTGCTTTCTTTTGCTTTAATCTTCAAAACCCTAAACTCATCTTGTGCATTGAACTTGGACATTTGCATTCAATTTGAAATTTTGAATTCTTGAAAATTTGAAAAATTGACTATTTCATTGCAAGTTGGGCGCCCTTCTTGGCTAGGGCCGCCAACTTTCTCCAGACTTAGCCATTTTTTGAAGTTTTTCAACTTTTCTCAAATTTGAACCCCTGTTTGGCCTTCAATCTCTAGCTTCTAGGTTGATTCGATGGATGAGCTGAATAATTGATCGCGAAGCTTGTCTAATTCTGAGAAGATTGTTCTGGAGTTGTCTTTGGCTAAAAACATTGTTTTGACCTTCAAATTAATGGGAGCCTATTTCCTCCAAGGGCTCTAAACTTTCACAGTGTTAGCCATTTTTACATGATTTTCAATTTTTTTATTTCCCTTTGATCTTCTAATGAAATCTTAATTCTGGGGGCTACACTGATCCGATGGACTGACCGTCAGCTTCGTTGGATAGCTCGATTGAATTTGATGAGGTGATCCTGGAGATTGCATCTGCCTATTCTAACATTTCATGCTTCAAAACCTTGGGCGCCCTTTCTCTCCAAGGGCGCCTATCTTCAACATTTCTTCATCAACTCTCTTCTACAGATGATCTCGTCAGATCTGATGATTCGGGCGTCTGATTGACTGATGGCTGGACTCGTCGCAGAGCTGAGGAGACTCTGAGAGGGGTCTTTTGGGAGTGACTTCATCAAAAAGTTGAATCTAAAGCATCAAAAGCTTGGGCCCCCCTGGCAAGCTGGGGCACCCAACTTCACCAGAGTTAGCCATTTTTCTGTATTTTCTTCTTGCTTCTGACTTTTGACTCTTGTCAGACCCTCTGTTCTGCCTGCTGCATCTAGTGACTGCCAACTCCGATTGACATGCTGGTGATCTCGTTGGAAAGCCTAATTAGTTCTGAGGAAGTGATCTTGGATGCTTCACTGGCAAAATCATTCGTTTGGGCTCTTGAAATCATCAGTGCCTTTCTCTTCTAGGGGTGCCCATTTGCTTCAGACTTAGAATATTTTACCTGATTTTCATCTTCACATTTGAACCGTTATTCCATACTTTCAACTCGATCTAGATTTGTTGGAGAACGACAAGTCAGATGCTCTGACGAAGACAGCCGTTGCAAAGCTGATTGAATTCTGAAGAGACTGAGCTCAATTTCAAACCCTAATTGCTAGATTTGTCCTTCCAAAAGAATGGGCGCCCCTGGGCACTTGGGGCACTAAAAACTTCCACACTTAGAGAATTTTCCGTTACTTTCACGATTTTCGCTTCATCTTTTGGTTGAAAACCCTCTGTTTGACCTTGAATTCCGGGTGACTGAATGATCTGATGACTGCACCGCTGGACTCGCTGTGGAGCTGGGAGGATTTTGAAAAACTTTTCCTGGAGGTTCAAACCCTAATTTCATCATTTGATGCCCTAAAAAGATGGGCGCCTATCTCCTCTTGGGGCACCCATGTCAAGCAGACTTAGTCAAATTTCCACAGTTTTCGCCTTCTTCCTCGTTCTCCATGCATGCTCTTCAACTCATTTTTCTGTTCAGCGCTCGGATGTTGAATCTGACGTCTGGCAGCTGATTGACCTCCATTGATGACTTCAGAGCTCCTAAAATGCTTTTGAAAAAGCAGAATAGACCCACTAGGGCAAAACTGATTATTTTGAGATTTTGACTGCACTAGCTTGATATGGAAGTATTTTGAGCCAATCAAAATCAGTTTGAACCTTGGCAGATAAACTTTCTATTTTTAGAAAATTTTGCCAGTATTCGTTTTGAAAGAAACCCAGAAAAACCCAGAAAAAGTTACAGTTTTTAAATTTTTTCTAAAAATAGCAATTTTCCTAAAAAATAGGGATGAAAAACTGACATCTGGGTTTTATAGATTAGGTCACTCTGAGTAGACCCAGATTGTCAGATTTTGGAAATTTCAAGTTTTTAACCCTCATGCAAGACATGCAAACCCCAAATTTGTCCTTTTTGACAAATTTGACAAGTTTTTTACTCATTTCTTCGAAATGTCTAAGTGTAACAAAAATTTTAATTTTGGGGTACAACAAATACCTATCATGAGTTAAGCATAATATTGATTGAGTTGTTTGACATAAAATACCCAAAAATTCATTTCAAATAGTTGGCTCATAGAAAGTACAGTATTGTGGACAACTATGTGATTGAATTTCAGAAGTTGTCTGTAATGGTCTCTAATGTCTCTAAAAAGAGGTTAACTGTGTTGTTCATAGAAGGTCAATCTAAGACCCTCAAGGTTTTGTTAAATGCTTTCAATCTACCATCAAATTGCAAGAAGAAATTAAGAGGTTTTTGGCATTTGAGACTTTAGTTCCTAATAGTAAATTTTAGACAAAGACTCTTCCCTTGAAGAAGGTTTTTAAGAATGGATTTAATCAGCCCAAGAACATTCCTTCTAGAAAAGAGGAAGAGGCCAAGAATAAATTGAGAAACTTTGCTTCTCTTGCAAGGAACCATGGGCACTAGGACATATGTATCTTGGTTGTGGTCAAGTGCATTACATTGAAGCTGATTCAAATGAAGAATTGAGAGCTGAGGAATTCAAGTCAGAAAAAGAGGAAGATGAACTTGAACCTGAAAGATAGGATGAAGAAAAAGTTTCAAGAGGTACCTTTGCTACTTGTTGATGCATGTTTTGTGACTCACATAACTCGTTTTTAGAATAAAGTTGTCCAAAGACACTCTATTCTCTCTTGAAAAACTGCCTCATACGCTAAGATTGCAAAAAAGATCATATGGAAATTCCAATGTTTCGGATGGTCAAATTGTAGAAACCCTAGGTTTCCCCCTGTTACTGCTCTGATTGATATTTTTAGGTTTTCTGACGTTTTCTGAAGTTTTGTGATTTTTTTGCAATTTTTGTGTTTTCAATGCATTTAATGAACAGTACGGCTTTGACAGAAATTTAAAATAAATTCAATAAAAATCCTAAGTCTTCAATTTGCTTGAGAAAATACAATAATAATGAAGGCGTATCCTTTATTAATCCAATGATTCCATATAACAATGATCTGACAACATGCAAGATAGAATATTGATTTTTATTGTAAAAAGAACCTGGTAAATCTGCTTGCTGTTGATGCACAAATTTGTACGGCTGTGTCAATTCCTTGCTTTCTTCCTCCGTCTGGCAAGCACAGTATGGTCCAGTGATCCAGGCGCCTCCTTTGATGCAGACTAGAACCCTCTGATAAAGGCGTTTATTTTATTCTGATGAGTACGGCCTAGGAACAGTGGTACGGCCCTGACAGCAGGTACGGCCTGTCAGAATTTGTAATAAATGTTGTACGGCTCCTTCCAAAATCATTGTCTGAAGCTCAGAATATGGTGCGCCAAGTTGTATGATGATCTCTGGATGAAAATAACTGAAAAGAACTGGATATGGTGAATCCTCTGAAGCTCTGTAGTTTCCTCTGAATAAGAAAACCTCTGTAGGCAATAGATCAAGTGATATTGCACACTCTCTGAATTGCTTTCCGTTGGAGATGGCTCGTTCTCCAAGGAATCGAACGTGAAACCCTAAGTCTCAGGCTCAGACCAAAAATTGATCAATATCAAACTCAATAATCTCATAATGCACAAATCCCAATGCAAAATCCTCAAATACACTGAAAAGTGCGATTCCCTTGAAAATAGGGTTTTAATTAATATTTGACTTTTAATTTTCTTATTTCTCCATAGTTCTCTGTCAAATATTTAAATCATATTTTAAATGTTAAACTGGCCCCTTTTTTCATGATGGCGCACCCCTCAAGGAATTCACTTAAGTTATAATATTAAATTATAACTTTATATTATAAACGTTAATTAATTAATATTTAATCAATACGATCAAATATTAATATCTCCCTTGTTTCTAACCCGATTACTGATCCG
>VDFB02348326.1:0-55782 GCA_007258455.2 Sequoia sempervirens | reverse complement strand
TTATGGTCTTTCAATCTCATCCTTCAATCTTTCTATGCCTCGTATGAGTTATCAGTACGGGTTTTGCAACCCTCCTCGAAAGCTCAATAATGCCTCTATCCCTCTATCCGAGGTCTACCCGCTAATATCACTGAACACCTTATCATGCTTGATTCTGATCTTCTGAATGTCCTGATGATACTCTGTCTTTTGCTGTCCCTCCTGTAAAGGTGCTAAATGACACTCGGCAGCCCACTCTACCATGTCATGACGCATGAGCCGCTCCATTCGGCGAAAGGAAATTGTTTTAAGGTCGCTGTCCCGTATTGCCTTAAGAATGTGAGTCTTCCCGTCGACCTCAAAACGTATCTCCATATCCTTGAGACGAAGTGTGACCTCCTCCAACGAGTGTAACCACTTCATTCCCAGTACTAAATCAATGTCTCCCATATTGACAACATAATAATCTGCCTTGAACTCATAGTTGTTCAAGCGTAATGGAAGATCTCTAATCATGCGTTCGCATCTCAAAGTGTACCCATCCGCCACTTTGACTCTAATGCCCTCAAACTCCTCTGTGATAAGCCCTCGTTTTTCAACGAACCTAGCATCAATAAAATTATGCGTAGCTCCTGTATCCAATAGGGTAATGACCCTCTGACCTGCTAATACACCACGGAGCCGGAAAGAACCCTCCTGCTGAATGCTAGACAATCTGCCCTCCTGTATCTGAAGCTCGGGCTCTACCTCTACTCTATGCTCTGGAGTCTCTGTCTCTGACTCATCTGAATGCTCAGGCTGCTCTGAATTTTCTGATTCTGAGTCTTCATAGTATGCCCACATAACACGATTCGCCCTGCCCTTAGGTCTTAGAGGGCAATCGTGATTGGCATCATACGGTCCCTTGCAGTAAAAGCATAACTTTTTCCTGCGAAGGTCATTCAGGGCCTCACGATCCAAAGGTGGGAAGGCTGATTTACCTTTCGAATCGTTTTTATAATCTGATTTGTTTTTGTTATAATCAGATTTATCATTGTTTTTATTTAAGCCCTTATTATCTCGGAACGATGAAGAACCTCTGGAGTTAAATTTATTTGCCGGGGCTGTGAACTCCATGTTACGTGCCTTCCTCATCGCCTCCTGTAATGATGGAGGATCAAAGGCTTTTATCCAGCCTTTAAGTGGTTCTGTCAAACCCTCCATAAAGAGAACTACCAACCGCCTCTCAGATATGCTCGGAACCATGACGGATAGTCTCTGAAAGTCGCTGATGTATGTCTCGAGATTGCCACTCTGCCTCAACTGTGCCAAATCTCTGAAGTAAGTTTCTGGATCCTTCCTATCAAATCTCTCAACCAACCTGTCTACGAACTCCTGATATGAAGTGATCCTATCATGATGTAGCGTCACCATACCGTGATGCCACCAGTCATAAGCTACTCCCTCGAGGTGCAGTGTAGCATATCGGATAGCGTCTCTCTCAGCCATCGGACGTAAGGTAAGGAATGTATCAAGCTTGCTAATCCAAGCTTGGGTTGTCATCTTCCCACTACCATCAAACATCACCAGATTCAACCTGTTAGTTGCATGTTTGAGGTCATTATTCTGCTGTCGGGGTCTCCAATCCTGACGAGCCCTATTGTGTTCATGCCTCTGTGTGATAAAACGGTCAAAAGTGATCCGCGCTTCCGATCACGGAGGTATCAACTTCCTACCTGCTCATGCCATAAGGTTATCAAAGAAAACAAATCATCCCTCTCGACTTCCTCTCACATAGCCTCATTCCGGGCCCTTCGCTCGGTGAACGAGGGGCCTTGTAGGTTTATCACCGTCTGCGATTAATCGTCTAGGTGCTCTCCGTGACTCAAGATTACCCTCGCCATCGCCATGTGATTACCCCTCGTGGTCCCTAATTCTCGTAGCACTGTAAGCACCTCACGTAATACATCATCGTATCTACTTGTCCTCAGCACGGGTTATCTCTCTGGAAGTGCGTAAGACCGATCATCCTCGACTGTTCTGAGGGATATCTGTACGAGGTATATCTGTTCTCTCAGCCCTATCATTCCTGTCAGCCATGATTTCCGGCTGCCTGCTCAAACTGCGTTGCCTTTCAAGCAAGGCACGTCTGCGAGTGTAGTACCTGTATGTATCAATTTCCTCTGGTTGCATGTGATGGCCAAACCCTAGGATGGCAGAATCAAGCTCTGATACCAAGTTAGTTACCGTTGCACCAAAAGCCCGGACTGGTAGTGAACGGCACCCCTCTTAGTGTTAAGGGGGCATCCCCAGGATAGGTACTCCCGCCGAAGACCCCAGAAACGTGGCTGGGCAAACCGCTCGGACAGACCTACGTCACCTTCCGATAGCGGCCCGCATCGGGACATCACAGCCCACCACGCTCCGCGGGTCTCGACCTCGAGACCTCCAGCTCTGATACCACTGTAGAAACCCTAGGTTTCCCCCTGTTACTGCTCTGACTGATATTTTTAGGTTTTTTGACGTTTTCTGAAGTTTTGTGATTTTTTTGCAATTTTTGTGTTTTCAATGCATTTAATGAACAGTACGGCTTTGACAGGAATTTAAAATAAATTCAATAAAAATCCTAAGTCTTCAATTTGCTTGAGAAAATACAATAATAATGAAGGCGTATCCTTTATTAATCCAATGATTCCATATAACAATTATCTGACAACATGCAAGATAGAATATTGATTTTTATTGTAAAAAGAACCTGGTAAATCTGCTTGCTGTTGATGCACAAATTTGTACGGCTGTGTCAATTCCTTGCTTTCTTCCTCCGTCTGGCAAGCACAGTATGGTCCAGTGATCCAGGCGCCTCCTTTGATGCAGACTAGAACCCTCTGATAAAGGCGTTTATTTTATTCTAATGAGTACGGCCCTGGAACAGTGGTACGGCCCTGACAGCAGGTACGGCCTGTCAGAATTTGTAATAAATGTTGTACGGCTCCTTCCAAAATCACTGTCTGAAGCTCAGAATATGGTGCGCCAAGTTGTATGATGATCTCTGGATGAAAATAACTGAAAAGAACTGGATATGGTGAATCCTCTGAAGCTCTGTAGTTTCCTCTGAATAAGAAAACCTCTGTAGGAAATAGATCAAGTGATATTGCACACTCTCTGAATTGCTTTCCGTTGGAGATGGCTCGTTCTCCAAGGAATCGAACGTGAAACCCTAAGTCTCAGGCTCAGACCAAAAATTGATCAATATCAAACTCAATAATCTCATAATGCACAAATCCCAATGCAAAATCCTCAAATACACTGAAAAGTGCGATTCCCTTGAAAATAGGGTTTTAATTAATATTTGACTTTTAATTTTCTTATTTCTCCATAGTTCTCTGTCAAATATTTAAATCATATTTTAAATGTTAAACTGGCCCCTTTTTTCATGATGGCGCACCCCCTCAAGGAATTCACTTAAGTTATAATATTAAATTATAACTTTATATTATAAACGTTAATTAATTAATATTTAATCAATACGATCAAATATTAATATCTCCCTTGTTTCTAACCCGATTACTGATCCGTCTGATGCTGACAGACTCTGAAGTGATTCCTGATGCCGCCACAACCAACTGCTAAAAATAGCAGTGGTCCCACACTGCCTGCCAAGAACTGCTAAAAATAGCAATTCTGCAAATAACCTCCGATCGAGCCAGAACGAAAGACAACTGATCAATCCCTGTTGACTGAAGCTGAGCCAAGCTCCGAAGTGACCCCCTATCCAATCCATCGGCCTACGAGGGTCGTATGATAGGCCAATCCTGTCGTCTGAGAGATGTTACTGAGAAGGGGACATGACACAAATCTTGACAATGGAATCAGCTCAATCGACGTTGTGAATTGCTGGTAATCACAAAGGGACCTACACTTCACAAACTACTCTAAGGTGATAGCTCTAATATTTTTTTTTGGATTTTTTGAGGTTGTAGATTCTAAAAAAAAAGGAGAAAAGGATAGGGTTGAAGGAGTTCTATACTATTTCTACGAAATCAAGAGACAATAAAGACTAAGTGAAACTAGTAACAAGACTTTGTTTCGTCACGCAAAAAGAACACGACAACTACACAAAGCAAGTGCAATCTTCAAGGGTTTGTGCTTAAGATTATATTTTTGAACAATACCATCAATAGAACAATATCATTCCAAATACACATTAAAGCATCCACATCATGAGTTCAGATTAACTTTTCGCATTGAATGAAAATCATTCATCCAAAGAAAGCATGAACAAATAGTTTCACCAAATCTTTATGATCAATCTATCATTAATTCAACTACTTCTATTTAATCTATGTGGAAAGAGAATATGCAACCATGCAACCACTTGATAACAAAGGAATTCAAAGCAAATCATGCAACTTGAGCTTTATTATCATAAGTAGCCATTAGCAACAATTTCATAGAACTCTCAATTATTTTCTAATGCTATTTATCTAATCTTTCGAATGTCTAATACATCCAAGGATCTCTAATCCATCTAATGAAAATGAGAGATTGCGAGGGGGGTTTATATAGAGTTTTCAAATTGCAATGAATGGCCAAGATCAACCCAAGATTGACAGCCCAGATTTAAAACAACATTACCTTAATTAGGGTTACCCAAATAACAATCAGTTAACAGTAGAGAAGTCATTTACTAGGAGTTGCATCCTTATCCACTTCCATAGCATTACGTTCGATGAACTTGGACACAATGACGCTGACTTCTTCCATGGTGATGTCTGGCAATGTGTTAATTTGTATTCCAACAAGTTGAGACTATCTTCACACTCTGTAAAAATGATCGCTCATTCTGATTCATGTAGCAGGAAGGTGTTTCAAATGGATAGGATGTTGAATGCCTTGGTCAAATTTTCCTTAAAGATTGGCCCGACAGTAATAGAGAAAACCTTTTGAACTTTATCCTTCAAATTTTTCAACTGTAAATGATTTTCTCGAACAAGTCTTGGTCAAGCATATCCGTAGCCATAAGGAAAATTTTATCCTAGATTTCTTTCACTTGTTCTTTGATTTTGGCGACATCTACTTTTACCTTTTCCAAGACTTCCTCTTGTAAAACTAGTGCATAATACCAGTTGTTGAAATCGTAGGTTGCTCCGGCTGCAATGATCCCTTCATCAATCAATCTTTGCTTTGAAATTCCCTTTATTTCTCGAAGACATGGGATAGTTTTGCCTTGAATATCTTGGAGATTGTCCCATGCTTGCGCTAGGTCTACAACTTGTGAGAGCATAGAGGAAGTTTGCCCATAAGCATATGTCAACTTCTCTGAGAATGCCACTGCTTCTTTTTTCTTTCCTGCCAACCATTCCTTGATTTCTTTGACTATAATTATTTCTTCTTCAAAATTCCTAACGGGCTCCTATGAAGAACTTGGAAGTGGAGGGGCTAATTGGTCACCTTGATTGAGCGGTTTTGTTAAATGTTGGATTTATTCTTTCAAACGCTCAATCTCCCTTTTATATTCTTTTTTCTTCGCTACTTCTTTTTCCAGCCTAGATTTGATGGTGGCAATGGAGTTGTCGAAGTCCTCAACTTCTTGTTTCGTTGTTGTTGGACAAATATCAATAGTTGTGATAGCATATTCATTTGGAGTGATTTCATCTTGAGGTTTCTCAACTGTTGGCACTGCAATCTGCACTGTACGGTTACCAACTTCATCTCTCTGTATTGTGGAAAATTTCTTGGCTGACTTCTTTGTAACAGTCTGTTCGAGCCTTGTCGAGAAATCTGCAGTATCATCTTCTTTTGGTATTTCTGCTAGTACCTTAATTTTTAATCTTTCTTTCAGCCAATCAGGGATTGTTGGCTTTTCAATTCCATCTTCCTGATTATCTTGGACGTCTTGGATATCTTGAACTTCCTATATAGAAGGAACTTCCTGAATTCCTTTAAGAGCTGATATCATTCCTTCTTGGAATTCTCCTTCCATAATATTTATATCATCATCTGAGCCAAGAATTTTTGTGCCTGTAGGGGAGTGATGATCATCTTCTTCCATTTGTACTGGCTCTACATTCTTTTCCCAAACTGGCAAAGGAAATTTAATTTGTCCCCAAGATTCTTCCTCTATATTCAATATCTCATCATTATTTCTGGATGTGGCTGAATGAGGGGCTTTGGATTTCTGCTTCTTCTAAGCATGTACTTCATCTTCTGCCTTCTTTTTGTTTTGCCTTGTGGAGTTGTCTATTATTTCTTTTCTCTTCTTAGGATTGGCAGCCCCAGTTAGTTCACCTCCCTGAGATGCACCGACATTAAAAGAACAAGACTTTGCGTCAGCCATCAAGTCATATGTAAAGGGCACATTCTTTTGCCGTAAGACTTGCACTTGCTGGTCTACCCACCATCGCGAGTACTTGAACACAAGCCTCATAAAAGTTGTTAAGTCACTAAGCTCAGGCTCATACCATCTCACAGGAGGGAGTGGCTATGTTTCATCAAAGCCCGACTGTATATGCACTCCATCATCTTCAAATTGATCAAGTATTTGAAAGAGCTCTGTTGTCCTGATCATATCCAACGACAGCCTTGACCATAATCTTTTTCTGACTTCATATTCATCATCCACATTTGCCCAAAGGTCTTCTAGATCAACTCTGCGTTTATATTTCTTCTTGTCCACAGTTCCAATATGATGAAGTGGATCAAAGTTAGTTTTGGACTTGTAAGGAGCAAACGGGTACCACTGGATTTCCAATCGGGCAGATTCTACTGCTTGTGCCGATGGAAAAGATTCTATCATGTTTCCAATAAAGAATGCGAAAGTGATGGCTGCTTTTTGCTTTGGCCTTTGAATATTCTAGTACGTTTCTAGTTGCCTCAGAACTTCCAGCAGAACCATTCTATTGGTGGGATAAATTGGCAACTTGTAAGGAAGACTTGCGAATCCTTGAATTCTAATATATGTGAATATAGGAAATTGGATAAACTAGGATCCATATCTATTGATTAAACTGTTAGCTTCACGGGTGAGTCTTTGATGTGTCCCTCCTTGGAGTGTTCTGGTAACATACATGAGAAAGGCATCATGTACCCGTCTAAAGTGTAACTTCTCGCTCAATTGCAATTGAGGATAGCAATCATAAACCTTGAGTTCTCTTTCGCCATTGCCAACGACACCCTTACAAATTAGGCCAACGTATTTGTATGTTCTCGCAAGTGAATATATAACATAGGAACTCATATGAAAGGTTTTGGTCTTCTCCAAGTTGATCATCTATTCGTGGAGACTATCATTGATCAGCCTTGACCAATTGAACATTTTTACTCTGGAAGTTATTTCATCAATGAAATAATACATCCAGGTTTCAAAGGGTGTGCCCTGAGGATTACCCACCATTCTATTTAGCAATAAAACCATGTCTCCATGCTCTTCCTTCTTAAAATCAGTTCTGAACAAATTCTTGGGCATCTTTTTGGCAGAGGGTCTAGGCTTTATCAACCATGATTTGTTTATGTTTGATGCACAAAGGTCCTTTTGATTTTCATATAATTTTTGTGCGCCATCTTTGGTTCGGTAAGATGTTTTGTGATAGGTGGGGATTCCAAATGTCTCTTGTATGGCCAGTTCTCCTAAGTATGCCAAAACTCTTCCGTCAGGTGCTTCAATCTGTCTTTATTGAGCATTATAGTGTAATGCACATTCTACCATGAGTTCCGAACATTCTTTTGCTGTCGAAAATCCTGCTGCCTGGACAATGCCATTCCGCATCATCTGTCGTGCAAGTAACGTAGGCAAGGATTCATCACTTCCATATATCCTCTTTTTAAAATCATCAAAATCTACGTGACCAAGATTGGTATCCAGGATGTTCTTCAATTTAGAGTTGATCTTGGACTTTGGCTGGAAACCCTTGCTGGTGAACTTCATTGGTTTGTTTCTCGAGGGTTCTCCTTTGTTTGTCATAAATCTGTGAAAAACAGCACAAAGAGAATATTAAAATTCTGAATTTTAAGTTTCTTGAACCTTTATTTCGAAAATATATTCCAGCCAAAATGAAATTTTGAGAATGATCAAGCTGGAAATGAAAGAATTTATCCAATAGATAAATGGAGAATAAGATGAAGAATGCAAATCTGCTTGATACTCTGGAAAATAAAATGAACAAGGTCACTGCTGGCTGGTTCGCCCTTCTTCTTTTGCTTCAAAATTCACAACTTTCTTGCCTTAGCCAATTTTACTTCTCACAACTTTGCTCTTGAAAGAAGAATGATTAAAAATAATAAGCAAAGTTAATTATAAAGAGGAGAAGTTCGACCCATTTAGCAAAAATCTGCTTGTTTCCATTAAATTCAATTTAAACTTGGCTCACACTCCTCTCCTGAATGGCAATTTTAATCTTTTATCATCAATTTTAGAGAAGGTTTCCAAATCTAGTGCCAGTTCAGTGGAGCCTTTTTGTCTTTTTCTAAAATTCGATTTCCTCTCCTTTATGTGTCATTTTCTAACCCCTTTATTTTAATTATTTCAATTTAGACTTAGGCAAAAATTTGATTTTGTCCATTTGTCTAAGTGTGGCGGACTTCATCAAGTGTTAGGCATGCTCTAGGCGGACTTCATTGTTGCTTTTTCCATCTTTGCATATGCTAGGCGGACTTGTCTTAATGTTGTGCCATGTCATCTTGGGTGGGGCGGACTTTACCAAGTCATATGTCATCTTGAGTGGGCAGACTTTGTCTAGAGTCAAGCCATTCCATACTTTCTTGTGGCGGACTTGGCCTTGTGTCAAGCATTTCTTATAAGAGCTGGGTGGACTTTCCATAGTCAAGTGCCATTCTATTTATCCAAGCTTGGGTGGACTTGGCAAGAACTTATGCCATGGCAAGGCAGACTTGTCTTGTGATCGTGCCATTGCTTCATCTCCCTAGGGCGGACTACACCCATATCTATGCCATTTCTTCTTATGGCGGACTTGCTAAGAAGGCTTGCCATCTCCAGTTTCCCTGCTGGTTAGCCTTTCCAGCCTTTCTTCCATGCCTTCATAAACTAATATCTCCATACTTAGGCAATTTTCACCATGATTTTCAGGCTCTTTCATGAATTTTCCAGATTTTTTAATGATTTTCTGTGATTTTTGCTTGATTTTTACCTTAAAAGTCTGATTTTGATTGATTTTTCAACATTTTTCAAAAAAATTCGTACTGAGGATGAAAACACTATTTCCTTAAATGGTGGGCCCCAGGCACTTCCAAAAATAGAAACTTTCTAAAAATAATTTTTTTCCCCTAAAAAATAGGGAACTCAGTATTGTCCAAAAGTGCCAAAAATGAAGGTCCTAAAAAATAGGGGGCCAGAGTGAATCCAAAATGTAGGAAGTGTTAGAATTGGATGAAATCGTAGGCTCTATTTGAGAGAGAACTGCTACAACACCACACATTACATGTCCGCAGGTATGAATCCCTTCATGGCATTATATGGACAAGACGCTTTAACTTTGTTGATTTAGTCGTTCTTGACAATAGGGTATCGGGAGATAAAGACCTTGTTTCAGCAAAGCCAAGATATATTGAAAAATATCAAGCACAACCTCCATCATGCTCAAAAATCAACATAAAATGTATGTAGACTAGCATCATACAAAGCAAAATTTGAGGTTGTAAATTTGGTTCTCTTAAGATTGCAGTCTTACACATAGTCATGTCTTAAGAGGAATGGAGTAGAAAAGCTTAATCCTCGTTCATATGGACCATTAAGCAAAGGATTGGGGAGGTTGCATATGAGTTAGAGTTGCTAGAGCATAGTAGAATCCACAATATGTTTTAGTTTCATGCCTCAAAAAGGCTTGGGCAACATATTATTCCATCTATTGAGTTACCTCCCTTGAATGATTAAGAGAAGTTGGTATTGGTTCTCAAAGAGATCATTGACAACAAGGAATGAATATTAAGAAACATGAGCATAAAGAAGTATTTGGTCCAATGGAGGAACCTTCTAGCAAAGGATGCCACTTGGGAAAGAGAGTATATTTTGGAGCATCCAAATTTTGCAATTTCGGGAAGGGAGGATTGCCATGCCCTATTTCCAAACATAAGTCATAAGGAGATCCTTAGCCTATTATTTAATTTCTTGTAGGCTAATGGGGTGGTATAAGGGAAATAATTTAACAATTTAAATTAAGTTGTCCAAAAAGTAACTTTATGATTTATTCATTAAAACAACTTATGTTTCATTATCAAAAAATTTGTTTTAAAAAGAGGGACAAAAAGTGTTGCTAGTAATAGGGTCCAAAAGTAATATTATTCCAAAGGATTTTCTTGACACTTTTCAAAAAAAGTTGGAGGGAAAACGAGAAAAAGAATAATACTACTTTTCCTCATGAAGCCTATATAAGGAGGAATTGAGGAGTGGAGAGGGTTATTAGTTTCATATTATCAAATTCATTTCTCTTGAGAGTGAACATTGTTCAAATTTTTTGCACTAGTACAAAAATCCTTTGGCAAATAATGGATTATAAGACAAAAACCTTCCTATTCATTTGAATAATTCCATCCAAGAATTATTGTTGCATTGAATAATTGTAGAGTTCTTCCAATTTCGATTGTTTTGGTTGTGTGGGATTTTATAGAATACATTTCAATTTGGTGTAGTGTTCCATGGTGATGTGTCCCCCTTGCCACCACCCTAAACTCCCCAATCTCCTTGTTTTGGGAGGGGGACATTTTTGAGATGTGGGGACTTGGGGTGACATCCCCCACTATCCCACAAACTCTGCTCCGAACTCGAGGATGTTTCTAGGATGTCCTCATGGAGGGCATGTTTCTTGGACATCCCCATGGTTTGGGGATAGTTTGGAGACTTAAAGACATCCCCAAGAGGTCCAGGGGAGAGAAAATCTTAGGAGTCTCCTAACTGTCCTTGGGACTTCTACATGACCCCTTGGTAATAAAATGAAAAAGTCAATATTTAAAAAGTAATAATTATTTTCGATCTATGTGGCACTAACCCTAACTCTAATTGTCTATGGGCCATCTAAACCCTAAGCACTCACAAAAAACAAAAACATAGGCATCTAAGCCTCATTCTAAATCATTGCTAAGTTTCACAAATAGTAAAGGATCGGTGTTGCAAAAAACAAAGTGATAAAATTGTGAAAATAGCATGTGCAATGAAGTTTTATGTGGTTTTGAAGGCATTAATTTGTGCTTGGTGGCAACTGCTCCACCCCATAACCTTGCAAGGGGCTTTGATCTCAAACCTCCACCCACCACCACCTCACCGTTGTCTCATCATTGTCCCCAAATCTAGGCCCTTGGTCCTATTGACGGGTGTTTTATGACTGCACCAAACAGCAGAATAAATTTTCCAACAGTCACTCTATGCTCTCTTGATCAAAATCTCATGCATGCTAAGATTGAGAGAAAGATCATTCACTCAACTCCAAGGTTCCTTTATGCAGTGGATGTAGACTTAGTTGGCTCAATGTGATTTGCTGGTATCTCAAGGGGGACTTACGTAATTGTTCAACTAGAGAGAAAGGGGTTTTCAAGTCTCTGGGGATTTATCAATGAAGCTCAGGTTTCCTAAACTAACTAGAAAGTACGAAATTTGAATGGCTGCAAGGATTAAGAAGATTCTAATCTACTCTAGGCGCGGGACGTGGAGATCAACTCTTACAAACTTCAACCAAGCTCTACTTTGCCTCACCTTGGATAGCTTCCACAAAATTGGTGCAATCTTCAAATGAGTAGCTAGAGGTATTCAGATTACAATTCAACATGAAGACACCATCACAACGACACATACCAACATGTAAATCATAATCAAAGTTAAGTCCAAACTATTCCAGTTGACCACACAAGGCGAACCCACCATCAATGAGTCCACTAGTGGTATGGATTAACGAAGCTTGCTCAATTCAACCACCACATTCCACAGTTATCTACTTGCATGAAATGAAATCTACTTTACTCCATCTAAGCTTTACTTTAAGATTTTATGTGAATTGGAAGGACAAAGAAACCTTGCTAGCTACCCACAATAAAAGATGAAATCACCAGCAATGATAACTCTTTTTATTATAGGAGGGTTCACAACAATCTCTTACAAAACATTCAATTGAAAACTTTTCTTCCTCTTCCTATCTATCAATCTATGCTATCAGTCTCTCTATGCTATCTTCTATTCTTTGTCTCTATGATGTACAAATGAGGGGGGATGCCCCTTTTATAGTTGGCCAATTCCAACAGATGGCTTAGATTCAATTACAATGAAGGGCTCAGATTGAGCCACATAAGCCCTAGTCAAGATTTTGCCCTAAAAACTGCCAAAAAGTGGAGTAGGGTAATAAATGAGCACAAAATGTCCACTCTCTCCCTTTGACCACTATGAGCATTTAATGCCCACTATCATCTAGAAGATTCTCATCCAGAAACACGTTCCCATTGTTCTTCTCCTTGATTGCAAACTTGATGAATTTGGTCAAAACTGCCTCAACCTCTTGAACTAAGATGGGTGGAATATGGTTGATCTGGAATTCAAGCACTGTGACCGCTTGCCCCTGCCGAGTACAAGATTTTCCCCAAGCAACTAAGGCATCCTGAGTACTCTGAATGATGTTGGAGAAGGTTGAAATATTCTCAAAATCCACCTGGGCGAATGATCTGACATAAGAAAAGAAAGGCTGAAATCTACTCTTCAAGCCATCCGTAGTCACCTCCTCTGGAGTTAGTCTTTTTGCAAATAAGGCCTCAAGTGTGTTCAAGACTCCTTCCTATATGTTTCCCATGGTCTTTCTAACTCTAATTGATTCCACCTGTGTTGTATCAAAGAAGCCTCGACCTGTGAATGCTGAAGAATACCAACCAAGAAAGTCATACCTATCACCCTCTTAAATCACTCCTCCTTTGACCAAAGTTTGCATGGGCATATGCATCAATGCTGCGAAGTGAGGAACAGTTTTATCCTGATAAATATGGGTCTCATTCCAAGCTTGATCAACGTTATCCATGAGCGTAAGAATATTGGAGGCTTGCTGAAAAGAATAGGCAAGATCATCCATGAACTTCTCTGCCTCAATGCGAATATTACCAACCCATTTGTCTGCTTCCTAAGCCATCATTTTCAAATCTTCCAAGCCGCTGATTGATTTCCTTGGAAGCTCAGCTGGAAGATCAACTGCTGGATTCTCCTGTCCATACGAACGTGCTAACTGTTGCACATAACCAATCAACATCCTATGCTCCTTCTTCAACTTTTTGTACTTTCCTTCTATTCGGAGCAACCTATCCTTCAAAGCCTAATGGGAGCTGTCACATTCCTCGATTATCTGAGCTCCTGTAGGGTGGCCTAACTCAATAGTAGTGACCACATAATTTTTTGGAATCGCCTCATCTCAGTCACATTCTACTCTGGGAACAGCTACATGAAGCATGCGAGAACTAGTCTTATCTATAGATATCTTCGAGTATTTCCTATCTCTTCTTTTTTGGTGGCCCGTTGATTTTGCTAAGGAATTCATCCATCTCGATCGCCGAGTCAGTCTCCTCAGGATCCTTTCTCATTCTCTCCGTGAGCCAATCTGGCACTGTCTGCTGCGGGTTGCAAATAATAAGTGGCTGCTCATCTGTCACTTCCTTTTCACATACTTCTTCTCTAGCAACATTTTGTTGAGGCTCTTCAGTCTCCATCTATTGGGTATTTTCCTCTAAACCTCGAGCCTCCTGCCCTGTAGTATTCTCATCTTCTAATGTTGTCATGTCCCCATTTTTTGGCGAGCATCAGAGATCGTAAGATAAGCCTATCATGAGACCCTCGTAGGCTGATAGAGTGGTTAGAGGGTTGTTTCGGAGCTTGGCTCAGTTTCTGATTGGCAATTTTGATCAATTGGCTTTCGTTTGGGCTCGATCGGAGACTTTTTGCAGAATTGCTATTTTTAGCAGTTCCTGGCAGTCAGCGTGGGACCCCTGCTATTTTTAGCAGTATGGACTTATGGCATTCAGAATCACTTCCATTGTCGTCAGCATCAGACAGCTCGAGCATCGGGTTAATAATGAGCGAGATATTAATATTTAATTGTATTAATTAAATATTAATTATTTAATGATTATAATGTAAAGTTATAATATTAAATTATAACTTAAGTGATTTGTCTTGAGGGGTGCGCCCATCATCAGAAAGGGGCCAGTTAATAATTATAATTTATTATAATTATTTGACGGAGAACTATTGAAAAATTAAAAGAATTAAAAGGTCAAATATTTAAAATTCCCTATCTTTAAGGAAATCGCACTTTTGAGCAATAAAGAGGTTTTGCCTTGGGAATTGAGCGATTATGATATTTTATGAATCGAAAATTGATCAGTGGTAGCCAGAGAACGGAACCTTAGGGTTTGAGTTCGAATTCCTTGGAGAACGAGCCATCTCCATCGGAAGCAATTCAGAGGATGTGAAATAACATCTGATTTATTGCCAGTTGAGAGATTTCTTCATCCAGAAGAAATTACAGAGTTCACATGAGATTTATTTCATCAGGGTTTCAGACAAGTTTCTAATCCAGAAGAGTCTGCAGTAGTGAGGCACCTATATTCATCATATTCAAGGAATCTTCAGAGGGCCGTACAAGTTATTTATTGTTGCTGTGTAGTATCAGGCCGTACCATTTCTGACAGGCCGTACTTGCATGACAAGAGGCGAGTTTGTGTTCTTCAGGAAAAACGCCTATCATTTTTTATTACCAGTTTGCACCCTTGGTGGCGCTAGGGTATAAGGAGTTATCTGAGTTTGCCAGACAGGAGGAACAGAGGGGGCCGTACCTCATTAAATTATTTGCTGCTGTCAGCCGTACTTTGCACAGCAGGGCAGCACCTTCACTAAGCCGTACTTTCTCACAGAGGAAATCGCCATTCTTTTTGATCATTCATACTGCACAGTGGAAGGCGTCCAGGCATCTGGAATCTTCTTGCAACTTCTGACGAAGGGAAACACACATCTATATAGCCGTACTGAACTCATTCTTTCCTGGAGTGGCTGAAATCAGGTTCATTGGAATATTGCAAATCTATTGTTTTCTTTATATGCATGTCAAGATCCAGTATTGTAATGATTTGGAAAGTTCAATAAAACCTACTGGTTACTCTTTCGATTAGCTATTAGCTTCTGATAGCAACTATTTGATTTTATTTGAACTTATTATTCAATCCATGCAAAATCAAACTATTGCAATTTATGCTCAAAAAAACCAAAAGACAGACAAAAAACCCAAAACCATCAGATACAGAGGAAACGGGGAAATTGGGGTTTTTACAGTGGTATCAGAGCTAAATCCTGCCATCCTGAGGGTTTAGCCATCTTTTGCAGCCGGAACAGTTTGGGTTTTTACCAGGTATTACATTCAGGCGAGCTTTGATTGACAGGCAACAGGGTTCGATCCGACAGCCGGGAAACATGGCTGACAGGAATTACAGGACTGATAGAACAGATAATCTTAGAACAGAGATTCCTCACGATAACATAGATCAGAACGGTGCAGAGGTCTTGCATGCACTCAGAGATCTTAGTGCAGGTCAACGGCGGTCAAATGGTGTATTACAACAGTTGGCAGATGCACTTCAGAGACTGGATACTCCGAGGAGAGCGTCACCACATCGTGACGACGACAGGAGTGTTGCAAGTTCACGGAGAGCTCCTAGGACAGTGTCACGGACAGCAGATAGGCCTACTAGGCCCACTTTCACGAGACAGGAGCCCGATGAGGCTATAACAGGTGAACAGCATGAGGGTTTGTTCGTTGGTACCTTTAGGACAGCGAACGACGAGTGGCAGTTAGTACCACCTGAGTTCAGCGGAAGGAATACCATTAACAGAACACCACAAAACACTGAAAGAGAAGTGGTTAGCATGTTCCAGGAGTATAGCATTCTACCGCAGAAAATTAAAAAGGAACTCCCTTTTATGAGTTACTTGGATTTGCACCCGAGCCTTTGCCGTAAGACGGAGTTTGCAAGGAACAAATATCTCACTATAGCTCGTGAGTTGTTTACACATGGAACGGATAGAGAATCTACGCATAAGGGTGATACAATCCTTCATGAGGATGATTTGGTTTTTTCCAATCCCTATGAAGTAGGCAGAAATTTATTACATGAATTTGATAAGCGTGCTGATTTGAGTCAAGGCAACACTAGCACAGCTTTGGGTAATGATCTACCTACATCGTCCTTGCAAGAGATGACTCAAGAAATATCTACTAAGGAGGCTACTTCTGATTTTTATGACAGCGATGATGAAACTTCGCGTGAGCATGAGCCAGCAGCTGTTTCAGAGATGCAAAGTAACCCTATTGAGTTGTTACGTGAAGAGACTCGAGAGTTGGGTACTACAGATGCAGTTGGTGTTGATAACTTATATCATGGTGAGTCTGATTTTCCGGATCAGACCTTTGAGAACCAGTTAGAGGATTCATATGTTGATATGGAATCCCAGGATCATGCGTTGGATGAGCATGTAGTCACTTTTGGAGTAGAAGCGTGTGAAGATACTGTCATACCAGCAACTTCTACCGTACCAGTTGAGCCATCTTTTGAGGTACCGAGCAGCAGTACCTTAAATGCTGAGGTGTGCATGGATGAAAGCACACATGATGCTGCTTATCATACAGTGAGCGAGGACGGATCAGCGTCATATCATAGTGCATATGATGAACCGGAAATCTTGTATGGGGGTCGTAAGCTTCAGAATCCTCATCATTTGGTTGGGCAACTACAAGTGAATGATAATATGATTGCCACCGCCCTTGAGCATTTTGACGTTGCTCGTCAGATGTTGACTACCTATGGTTGGAGACCGCCTTTGACAGGTGAGCACAGTGATAGTGGTTTTTCCCTTGCAGTAATACATGCACTCCGAGAAGCAATTGGAACGATGAAACAAAACTATCTAAAACTCCTTGCAGACAGGGATTTCCTTCTCGAGTGGGATTGCATTTGTTATGATGCATTGAAGGGAAAGGAGGAACGGATCGATGAGCTCACTCATGAGCGTGAGGTGACTAGGGACTCGTTGCATAGCACCCAGTTGGCTCTTCGAGAGTCACAGTTACAGATTGAGAGATTTACCGTGGCGTTGAGTTTGGCACAATCTTCACCATCTTTGGATATAGTTCAGTCTTCCATGGCAGCGGTTGGTGAGGAGTATACACCCATGGTTCATAGCAATGAGGGAGATGTTGAGGATGTGGTTACATCCATCACGGTTACAGGAGCAGTTGATACAGATAGGATGAGTACACTAGATGAGAGTTGCAGTGAGACACGAGTTGCACCAGGTTTTCATGAGATTAGTCCCGTGATAGGTAATGCAGGGCAGTTCACTGATAGTTCCTGTGACATGGTTGTTGATTCACTAGCGAGTTGTGTGACAACCCTCGATACTTGCCCATCTTCACAGCAGATATTCAGAGTCTCATCCAATTGGGAGATTGGTACCTATGATGATTTGTTTTCCTCTCCTGGAAGCAAATCAATCTTTTCATCCGAGGCAGTTGACTATGATCGGCAGCTGGTTGAGCCAAGTCAGGAGTACAAATCAGTTTATTATTCTAGCGATTCAGAGATGGATGATTCAGATCAGTATGGAGTGATTGTGCAGTTTGTGAATAATCCATTATTTGAATTTGATTGTGGTTTGATCTATGATAATCCACTTTTCGAGTTGGAGGCTGATCGTACTCTTGATGCTAGTTCTTGGTTGGGTGATAATCGGAGTGTTCGGGATTGTTCCAGTGCATCGCAATTCCAAACAAGACTCACAGATGAGTTTAATGAGGTGTACACGGTGAGGAGTGCTTATAGTTTTTCCTTTGATCCACCTGTACATGATTTGTATTCGATGCACCATACTTGTGCACAGGGTGATTCTCTCGGTACCGTCGAGGGGAGTAATTCATTATTGTGTGCAGAGTTACCGTCTTCACAAGATGGGGTTGGCGGCTGCAAGTACTTGACTCAGTTGTCTGTGGGGTATTACTTGCAGGGACAGCAGTCCGTGTTACATCATGCCGATATGTATTTGACAGGGCTTGATACTTCTATGTCGCAGATTTTTCACACAGGTACATGGTTACAGGGCGACTATGGTATTGGTTGGCATGATGGCGTGGACAGTTATCACATCCATGAGGGTTTAGCAGAGGACAGGGAGAGATTCAGGGCAGTGGATGCTTCTAGAAGTTTTAATCTCTGCATGACAGATGGATGTGGATTCATATTGTATTGGGATCCCGGTGGCGACAGCTTTGACACCGAGTATTGGATGGGTCCTATTGGGTTACTTCACTATTCTCAGCATGGTGAAGTTGGAGGCAGTAGAGCGCAGTGGCAGCCTGAGGAGGACCGTCACGACAGACTTTTACGCTGGGTTTGGGATCCAGGTATTGATTGCGCAGTTGAGTTTTTGATGATGCTACAGGAGACAGATCGTGATGTGTGGGACATTTCACAGTTTTTTCTTTTGGGCCTTCCGAGGATCGGAGTTTTCTTTGCAGTCGAGATTGCTTGGGGTCAAGCAATTTTAGGGAGGGCGCCTGTCATGTCCCCATTTTTGGCGAGCATCGAGATCATAAGATAAGCCTATCATGAGACCCCTAGGGGTCGATAGAGTGGTTAGAGGGTTGTTTCGGAGCTTGGCTCAGCTTCTGATTGGCAGTTTTGATCAATTGGCTTTCGTTTGGGCTCGATCGGAGACTTTTTGCAGAATTGCTATTTTTAGCAGTTCCTGGCAGTCAGCGTGGGACCCCTGCTATTTTTAGCAGTATGGACTTATGGCATTCAGAATCACTTCCGTTGTCGCAGCATCAGACGGCTCGAGCATCGGGTTAATAATGAGCGAGATATTAATATTTAATTGTATTAATTAAATATTAATTATTTAATGATTATAATGTAAAGTTATAATATTAAATTATAACTTAAGTGATTTGTCTTGAGGGGTGCGCCCATCATCAGAAAGGGGCCAGTTAATAATTATAATTTATTATAATTATTTGACGGAGAACTATTGAAAAATTAAAAGAATTAAAAAGTCAAATATTTAAAATTCCCTATCTTTAAGGAAATCGCACTTTTGAGCAATAAAGAGGTTTTGCCTTGGGAATTGAGCGATTATGATATTTTATGAATCGAAAATTGATCAGTGGTAGCCAGAGAACGGAACCTTAGGGTTTGAGTTTGAATTCCTTGGAGAACGAGCCATCTCCATCGGAAGCAATTCAGAGGATGTGAAATAACATCTGATTTATTGCCAGTTGAGAGATTTCTTCATCCAGAAGAAATTACAGAGTTCACATGAGATTTATTTCATCAGGGTTTCAGACAAGTTTCTAATCCAGAAGAGTCTGCAGTAGTGAGGCGCCTATATTCATCATATTCAAGGAATCTTCAGAGGGCCGTACAAGTTATTTATTGCTGCCGTGTAGTATCAGGCCGTACCATTTCTGACAGGCCGTACTTGCATGACAAGAGGCGAGTTTGTGTTCTTCAGGAAAAACGCCTATCATTTTTTATTACCAGTTTGCACCCTTGGTGGCGCTAGGGTATAAGGAGTTATCTGAGTTTGCCAGACAGGAGGAATAGAGGGGGCCGTACCTCATTAAATTATTTGCTGTTGTCAGCCGTACTTTGCACAGCAGGGCAGCACCTTCACTAAGCCGTACTTTCTCACAGAGGAAATCGCCATTCTTTTTGATCATTCATACTGCACAGTGGAAGGCGTCCAGGCATCTGGAATCTTCTTGCAACTTCTGACGAAGGGAAACACACATCTATATAGCCGTACTGAACTCATTCTTTCCTGGAGCGGCTGAAATCAGGTTCATTGGAATATTGCAAATCTATTGTTTTCTTTATATGCATGTCAAGATCCAGTATTGTAATGATTTGGAAAGTTCAATAAAACCTACTGGTTACTCTTTCGATTAGCTATTAGCTTCTGATAGCAACTATTTGATTTTATTTGAACTTATTATTCAATCCATGCAAAATCGAACTATTGCAATTTATGCTCAAAAAAACCAAAAGACAGACAAAAAACCCAAAACCTTCAGAAAAACATTAAAACCATCAGATACAGAGGAAACGGGGAAACTGGGGTTTCTACAAATGTTGCCTCAATCATATGTTGGAAGCGAGTGTCTGTTGCCATCTCCTCTTCTTCCTCTTGCTGATTTTCATTCCTAGGAGCGTTGACACTTTGACTATCCGACTCTCTAAGAGGTGATTGGTTTACCTCCTGAAACTCATGCTCCTCATTCAATCCGATTCTCTGGCTCCCAAACAGTGAAAGCTCCTGCACACTTGAAGAACAAGTCTACAATTGTATGGGTGATTCTTCCTCTACCCTTTGAGGTACCGGCTGAACCTGCGCTTCTCTCTGAGGTTCTGAAGCTTGGGCGGCCTGCCTTCCTTTCCTAGCTGTTGGTGGCCTTTGGTCACCCATGAGATTATAAGTGAGAGAAATTGATTTGCTTTTGAGCCTATTCTGAAATATGCTAACCAATTTTTTTCGAAGGAATAACACAAAATAACCAGCAATAGATGATTGGATTAGCGTTAGCCTCAAATACAAATCTGAACTTGAATGGAAGATAATGAACTTGAACTGAAGAACTGAACTTGAATAGAAGAACTACTCAACGTCAAGAATGTGCACTCAAGATCCCACTGAGGGCGAGGTGCTAACATATGACGGAGTCTAAGAAATTGAAATTATGAACTATTAGGCGGATAACCAGCCATGAGAAAACAATTCCACGCTACCACCAAACAGTGGGGGGAAAAGATTACAAAATAAGCAATTCATCCGCTGCGGCGGGCATCCACAATGCTGTGGGGATTCACCACTATGAGTGGGTATGAGATATTACAATCAAATTAACCTCACTGGCGGTAAACCATCCAGGGGACTTATGTGAGAAGAAACAGAAAGAAATTGCAGCCAATTAAACTGGAACAGTACTACTGTTTACAGTTTGTACAATGTGGAATAAACTGCAAATTACATAGGAAATATAGAATTCTTCATACACAAGATTAAGAGATGATTTTCAATGATATTTTAACCCTCTAACAGCTGATAGTAAATCAGAAATCAGAACTTCAACAAACTGATGTAAAACAGTAAACTGGAAATTTCAATCTGCAACTGTGAGAATCAATGGAATTATCATAACTCACTCAAATCTTCTCCGAATGGCGTGAAATGAGTTGCAAATGCACCTTAGAAGTCTGGCGCCCAAGTTAGACTCCAGAAACAGCCTCCAAAGACTCTAGTTTATTTGGCACGAATCCCAAGGCATCATCAAATGGTACGGCCCATGAAGAAAATCGATTTTGCAATATAAAATTTAATACTTGGAAATAAATTCCCAAATTTTGTGAAAGGTGGCGCCTTCAGTTGACTAATGCAAGGCCAAAGTACCCAGAACAGAATAAAATTCGCTTTAGAAGTTATGAACAAAACTCAGCTTCAGCTGTGTAAAAACCAGGAACTTCAAAACTGTAGAATTCACCAAAATTATCAACCTTTATTGCTCAATCTGCTAGTCTGTTGTGAGAAGCAGCAATGTTCCAACTAGGTGTTGTATTTCAAACACGAAATTGGGAAGGGGCTAGGAGGTAGCATCCTCGAAGCAATAGCAAAATGTCCATAGTCATTTTGACAGCATAACAATAAGGTAATTGATGGATAACCAATGCTGGAGTCATGTCTTCATTTTATAAGAATTGAGAAACTCTACAACTTCCTCAATGGTACGCCAAAAGACAACTATTTGAATTCTCCTTATTTTCAAATTTCATAAAATAATATTCCTCATAAAGTGGCGTCCACTTTCCTCCAAGCATAAAATTCAAAAATATAAAATATTAATATCACCTTATGACAAGGCGTACCCTTCAAGTCCCCTTTTAAAACAACTTGCAAGTTGTATCCTTAGGCCAAGGGGTGGTCAATTGAAAAATATAACACTTATGCCAATACTTAGCAAATTTCAACAATTAAGGCTTGAGAGGAAGATATTGAAACAACCAATAACATGCTCAACTGAAGAGAAGACTGAAGACAACCAACTGCATACTGCCACAACCATCATTTACTAAAAATAGTAAATAAAATGAAATGCTACAAGAGCCAAGCCCATGAAACCCTAATTTCCACCTCATTCCAGTCTACGGGTTCCGGAATAGACTGAAGAAAGCCAATGCTGATCACTGATGAGAAGGGGACATTACAGTCCGCCCTCCTCGAAATTGCTTGTCCCCAAGCAACTGCAAAGATGGATGCAACAAAATCTGCTCACCTTCCCACGTAGCATCTTCAATAGGCAAATTCCTCCATCTAACCAAATATTCTTTGATTGTCCTTCTTCTCAAAGAACGTTCTCTAGTGTCAAGGATCTCTTCTGGAATCAACACTAAATGACCTTCCTCATCCAATGGAGGTAATTCTGATGTAGCCACCACATTGTGTCCAATTGCCTTCTTGAGGCGAGACACATGAAAAACATTATGTATTTTGCTTTCAGCTGGAAGTTCCAACTCATAAGCAACTTCACCAATCCTTTTGGTGATTTTGAAAGGACCATAAAAGCGTGGCTTCAACTTTTCTGCACCACTCTTCTTGAGAGAAGATTGTCTATATGGCTGAAGCCTCAAATAGACCATGTCCCCAACTTCAAAAGACCTTTCCACACGCTGCTGATCAGCGTATAACTTCTGCTGATTTTGAGCTTGTTGCAGATTTTCCTTAAGAGTTTTCAAGATGTCTTGGCTTTGTTGTAACATATCCAGTGCTTGTGGGGCTCTACTATCACCAAACACTAAATCAACAAAGTTAGTAGCCTCATAACCATAAAGTGCCTTAAAAGGAGACATCTTAATTGACATGTGATAAGAAGAGTTGTAACAATACTCTCCTAAATGAAGCCATTTAATCCAAGCTCGCTGCTGTCCTGAAACATAGTTCCTTAGGTAGCCCTCTAACCACTTGTTAACAATTTCTGATTGCCCATCTGTTTGTGGGTGATAACTTGTGCTTGGAGTAAGCACTGTCCCACTCAATCTGAAGATCTCCTGCCAAAAAACACTTAGGAACTTGCTGTCCCTATCACTGACAATTGTTTTAGGCAACCCATGCAAACGGAACACCTCTCTGAAAAACAACTCAGCCACTTGAGCTGCTGTAAATGAAGTGGTAACAGCAAAGAAATGAGCAAATTTCGTTAGTCTATCAACCACAACAAATATACAATCACGTCCTTGCACCTTGGGCAACCCCGTGATAAAGTCCATGGCAATACTTTCCCATTTCTGATTTGGAATAGGCAAGGGCTGAAGTAGACCAGCAGGAAAAGAGTGTTCATTTTTATTCCTTTGACAAATAGGACACTCTCTAATGTAATTCAAGACTTCATCTTTCAAACCTTTCCAAGTGAATCGTTCACGAATCTGCTTGTAAGTCTTGAAAATCCCTTGATGACCAGCAAGGGGAACATCATGAAAAGATTGTAGAATCTTTTTCTTAAGCTTAGATTCTTGTACTAAAAAGATTCTATCTTTATAATAAATTAATCCATCAACCAACTTATACCTTTCATCAACCAATTGACCTTCTAACAAGCTGGTTGCAAACTGATTTTTAACATAATCAGCAGCAATTAATTCTTTCCAATCTGCTGATAACTCACAAATTGACTGCAAATGAGGCCTTCTAGAAAGTGCATCAGCAACTATATTATTTTTTCCTTTGACATATTCAATGTCAAAGTCATATGCTTGGAGTTTACTTACCCATTTTTGCTGCCTTTCATTCAATTCCTTTTGGCGCATAAAATGTTTAAGACTGTTGTGATCAGTCTTAACAACAAATTTACTTCCCACCAAGTATTGACGGAATTTAGACAAAGCATGCATGATGGCAAGCATCTCTTTGTCATAAATAGAGTAAGTTTTTTCTGCCCCTCTCAATTTTCTGCTCTCGAAGACAATAGGATGTTTGTCTTGCATTAGGACAGCTCCAACTCCTTCTCCTGAAGCATCACATTGTAATTCAAAAGGTTTTGAGAAATCCGGAAGTGCCAATACTGGACACGAACTCATGATTTGTTTAAACTTATCAAAAACCTCTTGTGCTTGCTTAGTCCAAAGAAAAGCTCCTTTCTTTGTAAGATCTGTCAAAGGTGCAGCTTGATGAGAATAACCTTTTACAAATCTTCTATAGAATCCACATAACCCTAAAAAACCTCTCAAATGAGAAATAGTCTTAGGAGTTGGCCAATCAAGAATGGCCCTTATCTTTTCTGGATCCACTTTCACACCCTTTGAGCTGATAATGTGGCCAAGGTATAAAAGTTCTTCCATCCCAAACTCACACTTTGACTCTTTGGCGAATAGACATTCCGCCTCTAAAATGGTAAGCACTTCTTCCAAATGCTTAAGGTGCTCTTCCCATGACTTACTGAATATGAGAATATCGTCGAAGAAGATGAGCACAAACTTCCTCAACTGCTGTCTAAAAATCTTGTTCATACAAGATTGGAATGTGGCTGGAGCATTTGTCAAACCAAAAGGCATGACAAGAAATTCAAAATGCCCAAAGTGGCATCTAAATGCTGTCTTTTCTATATCCTCCTCCCTCATTCTGATTTGGTGATAGCCCGAACGAAGATCAATCTTTGAGAAGAACATTGCCCCATGGAGCTCATCAATAAGCTCATCAATCCTAGGGATAGGATATCTATTCTTGATGGTTTTCTGATTTAATGCGCGATAGTCAACACACATACGCATTGTACCATCTTTCTTTTTGACCAGCACTACTGCTGAAGCAAATGGACTCTTGCTTGGTCTAATAAAACCACTTTCCAACAGCTCCTTGATGGCTTTTTCAATTTCATCTTTCTGCCTCTTTGGATAGCGGTAAGGTGTAGTAATGACTGGTTTTGCTCCTTCTTCTAATTCAATCACATGTTCAGAACCTCTTTCAGGAGGTCTTCCAGGAGGTAAGCTTCCAAAGACTTTACTTTTCTTTGAAAGTAAGGCTTGAATATCAGGATGATATTGCCTTTTTTCCTCAACCGGATCAGCTGGTAAAACCATACATTCAGCAGCCCATTCAACTTGATCATGGCGGATCAGCCTTTCCATCCTTTTCAAAGACACAATTCGAGGGCCTCCATTTGACATCCCTCTTAAAACAACCTTCTTTCCATTAGACTGAAATTTCAGCTCCATGGTTTGCAAATTCAATGTGATCTCACCAAGAGATCGCAGCCATTGTATGCCCAACACAACATCAGTGTCTCCTATACCCACCACATAAAAATCATCCTTAATTTCATGATTCCCTAATTGCAAAGATAGATTAGGAATTCTCCTTGTGCAAGACATAGTGAAACCATCCGCAACCATTACTTTGAAACCATCAAAATTTTCAGTCTTTAAACCTTTTCTAGCAACTAGCCCTTCATCAATAAAATTGTGAGTTGCTCCAGTATCAATTAGGGCAACTATCCTTTGTGAATTTACAACTCCATGAACCCTAAAAGATTCATTCTTTTGAAAACTGGATAGTTGTGCAAAAGCACTACTATCTCCAACCTCTTCGGACTTGTCTTCTTGAACTTCTTCACCTTCACTACTTGCTGATTCGTATTGCTGATCAGACGAATCAGATTCTGATCCATAATCAGAATAGCCCTCCATTTGAACTACTTTGCCTCTTCCATAGCAACGGTGGCCTTTCACCCAAGGCTCACGACAAGTGAAGCAAACTCCATCCTTTCTAAGCTGTTCTTTGAGCTCTTCGGACAGCCTTGGTGGAAACTTCTTGGGCAGATTTGAAGATGGCTTTTTATCCTTCTTATGGCTGAATGTTTTTGAGTGAAATTTAGGTCTTGGGGCTGCCAATTCCATGCTCCTAGCTTTCTTGATAGCTTCATCCAATGTTGGAGGATCAAATGCTTTGACCCAACCCTTCAATGGCTCCATTAAACCTTCAGCAAAAAGGACTACAAGTCTTCTTTCAGTAATGTTGGGCACCATTACTGACAACCTCTGAAAATCAGCCACATAACTTTCTAAAGATCCTTGCTGTTTCAACTGTGCCAATTCTCTAAACTTCAATTCCGGATCTTTGGTGTCAAATCTCTCAATCAGCTTATTTGTAAACTCTCCATAAGTGCGAATAAGGTTGTGGCCAAGAGTGACCAAACCGTGAGTCCACCATTCATGAGCTATGCCATCTAAGTGCAAGGTAGCAAATTTGATAGCATCTTCTTCCGGCATAGGTCTAAGGGAGAGGTAGTTATCTAACTTTTGCACCCATGACCTGGCTGTACACTTGTTACCACCATCAAAATGTTCCATAGTGATCTTTCCCAAAGCTTGGTAAAAATCATTTCTAGGGCCTGCAGGAGGACGTTGATCATTCCTACCACCATTTCTCCGACTCCTTTGATTCATGAATTGATCAAAGGTCCATGCTCCTCTCAAGTCAAGAGGTAAGGACACATACTCCATATAGGCTTGACGAGCATCATCAGCAAAGTTTGGAGTAGCCTCAACTGGTTGTTGCTCTTCCCTTGGTGTGAAAACAGGAAAGAGGGGTCTAGAGGATGACCCACTATGAATTGTAGTATGCTGACCTACAATTCTATCTCTAGTATTCACCTCAGGACTGCCACTATTATTATTTCCATTCACTCCACTATTTTCTCCAGCTGAGTTATTTTGGGGCTGAATAATACTCTGAGCTGCTTGCTGATCCAACTTGGATAACAAACGGGACATCATATCTATCATTCCGTCAAACTTTTTCTCCACTCTATCCCTCTCTTCATTATCTCTTCTTACTGAATCTGACATTATGATAGTTGTGTGATCAACCACTTCCACTGAATTATCTGAACCTTCCACTGTTTTACCAAGGTCTCTTAGTACTTCTGAGAAGGTATCTGCCTCTGGAACGGGTGGAAACTGATGCTGATTTCTGGCCTGACTTCTAGTGTATGGCCTAGTGTCTCTGTCACTCATCAGTTAACTACTGCAATCAGCCACAGGATGGCAGGGTCTTCTGCTCTGATACCACTGAAATATGCTAACCAATTTTTTTCGAAGGAATAACACAAAATAACCAGCAATAGATGATTGGATTAGCGTTAGCCTCAAATACAAATCTGAACTTGAATGGAAGATAATGAACTTGAACTGAAGAACTGAACTTGAATAGAAGAACTACTCAACGTCAAGAATGTGCACTCAAGATCCCACTGAGGGCGAGGTGCTAACATATGACGGAGTCTAAGAAATTGAAATTATGAACTATTAGGCGGATAACCAGCCATGAGAAAACAATTCCACGCTACCACCAAACAGTGGGGGGAAAAGATTACAAAATAAGCAATTCATCCGCTGCGGCGGGCATCCACAATGCTGTGGGGATTCACCACTATGAGTGGGTATGAGATATTACAATCAAATTAACCTCACTGGCGGTAAACCATCCAGGGGACTTATGTGAGAAGAAACAGAAAGAAATTGCAGCCAATTAAACTGGAACAGTACTACTGTTTACAGTTTGTACAATGTGGAATAAACTGCAAATTACATAGGAAATATAGAATTCTTCATACACAAGATTAAGAGATGATTTTCAATGATATTTTAACCCTCTAACAGCTGATAGTAAATCAGAAATCAGAACTTCAACAAACTGATGTAAAACAGTAAACTGGAAATTTCAATCTGCAACTGTGAGAATCAATGGAATTATCATAACTCACTCAAATCTTCTCCGAATGGCGTGAAACGAGTTGCAAATGCACCTTAGAAGTCTGGCGCCCAAGTTAGACTCCAGAAACAGCCTCCAAAGACTCTAGTTTATTTGGCACGAATCCCAAGGCATCATCAAATGGTACGGCCCATGAAGAAAATCGATTTTGCAATATAAAATTTAATACTTGGAAATAAATTCCCAAATTTTGTGAAAGGTGGCGCCTTCAGTTGACTAATGCAAGGCCAAAGTACCCAGAACAGAATAAAATTCGCTTTAGAAGTTATGAACAAAACTCAGCTTCAGCTGTGTAAAAACCAGGAACTTCAAAACTGTAGAATTCACCAAAATTATCAATCTTTATTGCTCAATCTGCTAGTCTGTTGTGAGAAGCAGCAATGTTCCAACTAGGTGTTGTATTTCAAACACGAAATTGGGAAGGGGCTAGGAGGTAGCATCCTCGAAGCAATAGCAAAATGTCCATAGTCATTTTGACAGCATAACAATAAGGTAATTGATGGATAACCAATGCTGGAGTCATGTCTTCATTTTATAAGAATTGAGAAACTCTACAACTTCCTCAATGGTACGCCAAAAGACAACTATTTGAATTCTCCTTATTTTCAAATTTCATAAAATAATATTCCTCATAAAGTGGCGTCCACTTTCCTCCAAGCATAAAATTCAAAAATATAAAATATTAATATCACCTTATGACAAGGCGTACCCTTCAAGTCCCCTTTTAAAACAACTTGCAAGTTGTATCCTTAGGCCAAGGGGTGGTCAATTGAAAAATATAACACTTATGCCAATACTTAGCAAATTTCAACAATTAAGGCTTGAGAGGAAGATATTGAAACAACCAATAACATGCTCAACTGAAGAGAAGACTGAAGACAACCAACTGCATACTGCCACAACCATCATTTACTAAAAATAGTAAATAAAATGAAATGCTACAAGAGCCAAGCCCATGAAACCCTAATTTCCACCTCATTCCAGTCTACGGGTTCCGGAATAGACTGAAGAAAGCCAATGCTGATCACTGATGAGAAGGGGACATTACATATTCACATGCCTCTCCACCCAACTCCTTGTGAATGTCAAAACTGGTATGCATAATGTGTCTAAGTTTGTAATCTCCGGTTCTGACCAATCAGGTAGTGGGACTGTTGTGTTCCTTACTAATTCATAATCTGGTTGTATAACATTCACGTCCTCTGTCATGTCCCCGAAACTGGAACTCTTTAAAATACAAATAAAAAAAATAACAAAATACATATTATGAATGTAAAAAGAAATATTAGCAATTCAATATTATTTATCACAAGATAATTATAATTGTCAAAACTAAAAAATTTATAAATATCGAAAATAAAGAATATAAATATTTACAAAATAAATATTAAATCTGATATTAATTATTACACTATAATAATTAAAGTATAATAAAATTAAATAAGACCAGAATTCTAATAATTGTTATAAAAATAAATATAGATCATTATTTTATATTGCTAGGGATCCTTTACAAACATTCTCATAAAGGTAAACATAAATTAGTATGGCATGATCATTATTATTTAACATAAACATAGCTGTTTGAAGCATCGCTTCATACACAACAAAAAGTAAAAACCCACGATTCCTAAAGGAAGTGACGATTCACTCACATGGACTTCTCATCAAGCAAAAGGTTCGATACTTAAAGTGAACCACTTGGAGAAAAGGATAATCATCGGGGGCTAAAGAAAAGAAAGCATAAATTCTGGAGAAGGAAATCGTGGCTGGGGGAATAAGAAAGAGGAATATATTCTGTCAGAAACATTCTCCTTAATCTGACGCAGGGCAGAAAGCCAGGAATATATATGTATATAAGGTAAGTTTGGGTAAGCATAGTCTCCTTTTAGTAATTCAAATTTGTTTAATGGCTGTCGAAAACAGACATTATGTGCATACGTCTGGATGAGTATTTTGATTTACAAGTGTTTAATTTACAAACTCAGATAAAATGAAAATAAGGAATAAATAACATCCAACACAGTTATATATCTATTGATTAGAAAATTCAGATGATGTAAAACTAAGAATGAATGAATGCTAAGCATGATAGTGTACTCTTTATATATATATATATATATATATATATATAGAGAGAGAGAGAGAGAGAGAGAGAGAGAGAGAGAGAGAGAGAGAGAGAGATTAGTTCTAAAGCGAATAATATGAAAGAGTAAGTGTATGTATATATATATAAATTTCTGAGTGGGAGATAAGAGTGGAATATAAATGAAGAATAATTATATAAATGTATATATGAGTACCAATAAATATAAGTAATAATAATTAATGTGGGAATACAACTCAATACAGATAAAAATATATATATGTATAACTATCAATTGATACAAATAAGGGAGCGGTTATATAGAATAAATATATAATTTACGATTATTCAATAATGATGCTTGTAGCAATTATTGAGCCTTATAAGTAATAATGACTCTATTCGTTCACTATGATGTTGAATGGTATTTCATCTAATGGGATCTTGAAAGCTGTTATGAACTTATGAGATATATTATAAAGAATTATTCATAGTGAGTGACAAAGAGGAAATGAATAATCCTTTAACAAGAGTGAAATAACTATATCATCTTCGATCTAATTAGATGTTATTACTGAAAGATATTGATCTCTAACGTTTCTAATGTCTCTTTGAGAAACAGTTTGAGTACAAGATTCAGGTCGAAGTGCTTCCACTAGAAAGGGGTCATTACATCCTCATCTACTTGATTTGGAATTGGAATAATCTCACATTCTCTAATCATCTTTAGGGGTATTCTGGTAAACATTCTTCTTCTAACTTCAACATCATCCACTGCATTAGCCCAGAAGTCCTTAATATGTGCCCTTTGCCTATACTCCACACCCTGCACTACTCTGATATTGTTGTAAGGATCAAAATCTTGCCTGTCGGTGTGGTATGTGAGGTGGAAAAACTGCAGCTCATCCTCAGCTTCTCTGGCTGCCTACAATGAAGGACAAACCTCATTTGAATTTCCCATGATGATCGGGAAGTCTAATCCTCCTTTCTTTTTCTTTTTCTGGATTTTATCATAGGCAGTGAGTTGCCTAGATACTTCTAATATAACCATTATGTCAGTAGGGTACCTTGGTAATCTGTATGGATATGATGTGAACCCCTGCAGCCTAATATAGGTGAACTTTGGAAATTTGATAAACCAATATCCATATTCTTTGATCAACTTCTAAGCATCTTTTGATATTCTTTATTGAGTCCTCCGTTGAAGAGTCCTGGCTATATGCATTGTGAAGGCATCGTTCACCCTTTTGTAGTTGGAGGTATTGCTCAGGTGCAATTGCGGGCAAGCCTTGTAGATATTAAGCTATTCAGGACCACATCCAATTGGCTCCTTGTAAGTTATCCCTTTGTACTTAGTCATTCGAGCCAACATATATATAACATATGAGCTCATGTAGAATGTCTTAGTCCTCCTTAGGTTCCTGAATTGCTCATCTATATTGTCACTTATCATTCTTGCCTAGCCAACATAGTCTTTCCCTTCTAGCACAATCTCGATGTTGTAAAACATCCATGGCTCGAAGATGAATGATTGAGAGCTTCCATTCACACGACTGAGCATCATTATCAAATCACTGTACTCTTGCTTCACATCATCTGAGATAATTTGCTTGGGAAGCTTGGTGCGAGGAGGCTTGAGCTTCTACATCCAAATAGAATTTATCATCCCGACACACCTCTCAAAAGAAGAGGTGTACATCCTTTCAGCTCTTTCCTTTGTTTTGTATAACATCTTGTCAGAAGTAGGAATTCCAAACACCTCTCCGATGGCCTCAAGCATGAGATTGGCAAACAATTTGCCATCAAGAGAAACAATAGTTCTTTGCTCTGTCCTATAACAGTTGGCGTACTCCATGATTAACTTTGGACACTAGATGGTTGGTGGAAAACCAGCAGCTGCATAAAGTCCACTCTTCATAATCTGGTACACTATGATTGACGAAGGATGGCCACCTAGCCCATACATTCGACCTCTGAGTGCTCCTAGGTTGTATGAACCAAGATTTGTATCATTCAGCTCTCCCAGCTTTGATGTAAACTTAGACTCAAGAAGAAATGTCTTGCTCAACTTCTTTATCACCGCTTGCCTGGATACATTGGCCTTGCTTGATTCAGCATTTGCAGCCTTGCCTGCAACCTTGTTCGTCCTTGTAGATTCTCCTCTGCCTGCTTCAGCCATCTTGCAAAATAAAAGATAGGCATTAAAATTTAAACTTAGAAAATAAAGAACCTCGGGATGGCCAAAATATGGAATAAACTTCAAAAATATGGAGCCTTCAGCATTAAAATTTCTAACTCCAAACCTCAATACTTTCAACCGTATAACTTCTAGCACTTAGAAAAATTTCACCCAAGCTTGGTGATTTATCTTGCTTACTTCAACAGGGCGGGGTCCGGGGGCAGCGCCCTTGGTGCGCTCCCTATCGCGGTACAGGGCGGGGTCGAGTGGTAGTGCCCCCTTCGCCAAGACCAATTTAACACTTTTGAAACCACTCGAAACTGCACCGCGTGCCTCATTTTCATGATTTTTCTAGAGGTTCCGAATAGTGCTGACGAAGCCGAAAAATACAGATTTTGCATTGTTTTTCTTAGACTTTACTTTCTCCAGGTCGATGCTTGGTATAGCTTGCCTTTTACAAACTTCGATACTTGGTACGGTCTTTATTTGCTTGGTACGTACGACTTGCTCCTTGATATGTGCGACCTCCTTAATCCATACAGCCTCCTTATGGCATTCTTTATGGCTTGGTACAGTGCTTCTTGTTTTGATGCGTACAGTCTCCTCCTAATTTGGGTGTACAGAGTTTTTACTTTTGCTAAGTCATACGGCCTTTACATGATAATTGCGTATGGCCTTCTCAAGATTGTTCTTCCGTACGGGCTTTTGAACGCTTCTAGCTTGCCACCGTACGACCTTCTTGAAGTGGATGACTCGTGCATTCTTTAGTTTCTTGACCCGTACGGCCTGCTTCCTCTCTCTCCACCGTACGACCTTCTTGAATTGGATGACTCGTGCATTCTTTAGTTTCTTGACCCGTACGGCCTGCTTCCTCTCTCTCCACCGTACGACCTCCCTCTCTTCCAATCGTACGATGTCTTGATCTTGGCGTACGGTTTTCTCCTGCCTTCTACGCATGGCTTTGCCAGTGAGGAGTTCAATATCTGATGTGATCTTATTTTGGTGACTTGGCACTTGCAACTTTATTTTTCTTTTCACGTGGAACTGTACGGTGTTCTCCTTTTGAAATTGTACGACCTCTCCTTGGGGCCATACGACCTTCTCTTCTTGCACCCATACGGCCTTTCTTTCCCTATTTCTTGGTACGAAGAGCCCTCCCCTAGTATATTCTTTTCCTCGTACAGACTTGTGCGTTTTGTCTTGAGCGACTTGCCAATTGCTTGCTCGTACGGAGTCCTTGCCTTCTGCTAGTCATACGGATTTGTTGCCTTCTTTCAGTCGTACGGATTTGTTGCCTTCTGCCAATCGTATGGACTTTCTCCCTCGTTTAACTCGTACGATGGGCTGCTCCCTTTTGATGATATTTCGTACAGCTTTTAGTTTAATGAGTCGTACGGGATTTTTAGTGCTCGAATGATCTTGGCTTACCATTAACTCTTGGCCTTCCTTCTTGTTCCGTACAACGTACGGCTTATGCACTCGTTTTATTTTAATTTTTCCCAACTTCAACTTTAATAAACTCCTCTTTCTATTATCTCCACTGCCTTCTTCAAGTTTTATTTTTCCTCCTTTTATTTCCTTTTTCCCAATACTTCTCTCTTTTATTTTAATTTTTTCTTCTTCTCCTTTATCAATCTCCAATATTTTCATTTTTTGAAATTTTTAATTCATCTACTTTATTTTTTCTATTTTTTCTATTTTTTCCAACTTCCAACTTGTCCTTTATTTTTTTGATTTTCTGATTTATCTCCATTATTTTCTCCTTTGCTATTTTTTCATTTTTTGGCTCCAATACAATTTTTCCATCCCGTACCTGTTCGGATTTGTGGGCTTGCATATCCGGTTTTGATATTCTTTCTTTGTACTCTCCGTAGTCGGCTGAAAGTATCATGCTGGGCATACCCTATTTCTCATCTTCCTTGATTTCCCCAATCTGTAGCATGTTACACTCTCGGTGGAACACTTCATAATCTTCCATCTGCCAATGAAATAAGCCATTCAACAAACTTGTCTCATCCTCCAAACAACTCTCAAGTTCAAGTACGCCTTTGGTGTTCAGTTCCATAGCTTTCCTTCCTTCGTCCACATCCGACTCACCTCCATCTGATTCAAATCCGGAGGAAGCCAATTCTTCGCTCACAGCCTGGTTCTTCAAGTCGATGACGTACTTCTGCTCGTTGTTCTCAATCGAGAGTGTGTTCCTCTTCCAATTATGATTTTCCTTCGCGGCTATCAGTCATCCTCTCCCAAGTAGTGCATCATACGCTTTCCTCTGTAATGGGATGACGACAAAATTTAGCAAAAATTGTTGTGTCCCGATCGTCACCTTTTGTGCCATTAGCATTCCCAACAGCTTGATACCATGTTGATCAGCGCCAACTAGTTGGAATGTTGGTGGCCAGAGTGTAGGCTTCCCAAGACCCTTCCATGTGTCTTCGGGTAGTACGTTGATTCCCAATCCTCCGTCGATGATAGTATTTGTCAAGATATTCCCTCTGATCTCCATATGCACGACCGCGGGCATCTTCCCGATGTTCGTTGTGAGCAATACTGGATCTATTGTTTGTTCACTGTATGGTGGCGGTTCTGGTACCAATTCTTGCCTTCGTTCCTCCAATTGCGGTTGCTTGCCATCCCCAACGACGTTTGTGATCGCCAGTCCCAACTGTAGCATAGTCTGGAGAAGGTTAGTTACTTTGATATGTATGGTGGTCTGTAGTACCTGCCATATGATGTTGGTTTCTGCCTCCGACCGCTGAGAGGTTCCTGGCATCTCCAACGGTACTTTGTTTTCCTTCGCCATTGCCAATTCCACTTCGGTTTTTGCTTCCTTCATCCTTTGTTTCTCTGTACATGGATCTGGGTAAGTGGCCTTTTTTGCTTGTGCTCTAGTGATCGCCAGTACCTCTTATTCTTCTACTTCTAGCATGTGGATACCCTTTTGCTTAGGGCATTCGTTATCTTCATGATCACCTGGTCCACACCACTTACACAATCTCCCTCCTGAACCTTGACTGTTTTGGCAATCCCTGGCAAAGTGGCCCCATTCATTGCACTTCCTGCATTGGATCATGGGCCTTCCTTTTGCATTGTACTGTATCATGTTTCTCGGACTTTTGTTGCTCCAGTAACCTCCAGGGGATGCATTGCTATTGTACTGGGGCTTTGGTGGTGTGTTTGGCGGTGTCGACGGTTCTCCTTGCGCGAAGAGTACTTGTGCACTTATGGCTTTTAAGTTGTATGGGCATTCCTTGACGGAATGTCCCATCACTTGGTAGATATCGCAGAATAAGTTCTTGGGACAATTCACCTTCGTGTGACCTTCCCCATTGCAGTCTGTACACAATAGTTATTTGGCTTCTCTCGTACTCTCCTTGTCGGCCTTCAATTCTTTCATCATTCGCATCATATCTTTCCTAAGTGCTTGTACAGTCTTGGATTCACCGTCGCTGTTGTCTGTACTCTCCTCGTCGTATGTCTTCTTTTTCCCTCGGGAGGATGTTTTGTTTTCACTTTCTATATCCATCGCCTGATTATGCTTTAGTGTATGAGGATGGAGGCACCACTTTCATTTTCCTTCGGAGCTAGGGAAGCAATCCCTCAATAAACCACCTCTTCTTTAGGCCATCCGCAGGCTGTGACTCTAGTTTCCCCAACAAATCTTTCAATTTCCGATTGTAGGTCCGCACACTCTCGTGCTTTCCTTGCTTAGTATTGTATATCTTCGTGACAATCTCGCTATCATCTCATAAGAGTTTGATCTCCTCTTGAATGCTTGCTTCAATAATCTCCATGTAGCTTTGTGTGCTTGATCTAATTCAAAGTACCAGTCGATGGCACTATCTCAGAGTGCCGCTGGAAATGCTTTCAGCCACTGATCCAGATCATCCTGTCCACTTGTTACCCAGATGGTTTCACATGTTTTACAATGTCGTACTGGATCTTCTGACCCATTCCCCATAAACTTAGGCAACTTCTGCCACTTAGGAGTCACTATCCTTCCCCGCTGTCCTCCTTGTGTATTGGACCCGATTAGACTGGTTTCCCCGCTACGTTCTGGTGTGTCACTTACACTCTCAGCCACGTACGAGTCACTCCCATGTCTTGCGTCAGCATCCTCAACACCTTGAGTCTCCTGGGGTTCCCTTCGGTACTCTCTCCGCCTTGGGGTACTGGGCTCAGATCTTCCACTCGTTAGTCGTTCATCGTCGTCCGATAAGGACAACTCCCGAAAACGTCTAATGCTACTACTTAATTCATCTTCGTTCTCATAAGGATCATATCTTCCTACGTACGGGGTGCCGAAGGGTTCGTCGTCCCTTCCTTCCGCCAAACTTTGGTGTGCTCTTCCAATGGATGTGTGTATTCTTATTAGATTCTCATGTGTTCTTTTAATACTCTAATTTATTTCAGTTAGATCCTCATCCAATTCCTTACCGGCTTGCTTCAGTCTTCTCCGCTGATTTTCTTGTTCTTGCAGCCTAAGTGATCACCAAACCTTCTCCTCTTGAGTCTCGTGCCTGCCAGGCACTCGATTCTTGTCTTTGTTCGGCCGTACGGGCATTAAAATTTATTTAGGCGATCATTGCTGACTACCAAACGTACATCTCCAGCTAGTGTCGCATTCCTCTTCTTCTCGTTTGGTTCTCTTTGTAGCGCTGCAGTATTTGCTGCCTTCGGTGTTCTCGATCCTCTTCTTCTCGAAGGTCTTGTAGGATAATGAAATGACAGGCCAACAATCTAGGCATATGATTCAGGAGGTGATTCACCTCATCGTTCACTTCCAACCTATCCCAGATAACTTCCTCAGGGATCTCCCGTCTGCGGGATTCCCTACGTACGTGATCTCATAATGATATCTTCCACAACTTGATAAAATCTTCAGTCAATAGGTCTTCCCTTTCCTCATTGCTATTCACGCGTTCATCTGTCGGAAGACTCATTACGCTGCCATGACGAGTGATTTCCTAGTCCGCTCAGGCAACAACGCCAAATGTTTACCCTACAAAATGTAATTAAAGTACTACGTGCTACTGAGCAAACTAAATCATATGCAGAGCATGGAAAGAACAATAGAATAGAAATATCTAATGTTTGAACATCAGAAGCTATATTCATTCTCAATGATATCATGTACAACAATATTATCAACCAAGACTATTCGCACATAACCTCTCCCGACTACAGCAGTCTGAGTACATATAACGTTCGGCAGTAGTTAAGTAACCAACCGACATGACATTTCATAACACAACAGTTCTCACTAATTGGGACTTGATTACCCGAAAGTACATGACATGTATTATTCCCACTAACTATAGTTTTATTAGCAAATGGCCGACTACAACCGACTACAACAAAAGTAAAGATATACTACTTACAAATTTGACCTCAAACTAGCCTGAAGAATAAAAACCCTAATTTGATGAAATGCACTCTAGACCTAACCAGAACTCCAAATTAGGCTGAAAGACGGGTACATCCCCAGAAAGATAAATAGAACAAAGAGAGATAGCTGCAAAACAACCCAAAACCAAAGCCAAAAGACCTGAATGGAGCAAAAATTAGGGGGTCCCCATTTTGAATGGGGTGATTTGTGAAAAGGTCACAACAGGCCCCCCTGTCCTTGAGACCCATCCCCCACGCCTCCCTGTCCCAAGACACCGTAGAACATAGGTTTGGTGTGAAGATTTATAGTTTTCCAGTGATTTGTGTGGTGTGGGATTTTAGAAATAAATAAATTTTGGCATGATATTTTAATTTGTGTGAGTTTATTTCTGGATTTGAGGAGTTTATTTAATGAACATATGCTATGGAAATCCTATTTCCTTTATAATTGCTGGCCATACCATTTCAGGCTCAGCTGAGTTATTAATTGCTCTTCAAACTATGGCTGAGGCTGTTCTACCATGTTAATCAATTCATTGTACCTTGTGTTGGCGTAAAAACTAACACCTTTGGAGTGCAGGTTTGTACGGACAGCTATGCACACTGCGTAATGAGTGCTCTTCAAATTAGGAGGGGAAGCTCCCTCGTAGTGCTGGAATGCGTGGAAAAGAAAAGTAATGTAAGTCCTATCTTTTTGTTCTCAGCTAGAAGAGGCACAAGGTTAAGAAAACAAAGAACGTTGCAACTAAGGATTTTCTGGTTTCGCAGATCATTAACTACAACTAAGCTAACTACTTTAAATCTATCCAGTTTCCTCAAGAAAACAAAGCATGAGGAAATGGAGCAAGGTTTGACTATCTGACGATAAACGAGTATAGATTCTCAACTTGAAGGCAAGGTGGCACATCTATCAGCTCAATCTAAACAAGTTTATTGGCAACAACAAATATACGATAAGCTAGGTACGGACTCACAACGTGAAGGCAAGGTGGCACAACTATTTGCTTGTCTGAATAGGCTTATTGGAAACAACAATACACGATAAACTAAGTATAAATTCTCAGCTTGAAGGCAAGGTGGCACAACTATCGGCTCAATCTGAATAAGTTTATTATTCACACACATCATACGATAACCAAGAACAGATTCTCAGCTTGAAGGCTAGGTGGCATATCTATCAGCTCAATCTGAACGAGTTTATTGAACACATAACATAAAGGATAGCCAACTAGGATAATAAATTGCATTGGCGAGACAAGCATACAATCTATGATCAACTAGCCACTATATCTAACTAAAGCAAGAATTCACCATCATACTTGCATGAAACCCGAGTGGCATAACAATTCATCACAATAGTAAATACTCATGAACAGATACAGAACGAGCAATATTACAGGCAAGGTAGGCATAGCATATATTTCTCTCTCGTGCAAAAGTTATGTACAAATGAGCAAAAGCTCTTATTTATAGACATCGAAAGGTGTAAGGAACCCTAAAATCACCTTGAGTCAACTACAGTCTTGCAATGCATGCAAGATTTATTACTAAACCCTAATAAAGTAAACTATACAGTTAACTGGAAAGCTACCATCAGTTAACCGATACATCTAATCTAAATGGACAATGTGCAAGCATGCACGTCCTTATTTAAAGCAAAGTTAACTGGACACTACCCTCAGTTAACTGGAAACCCTAATCCTAACTCCTGTGAAGATAATCCCAAGGAAGAGATAAGCATGTATGAAATCAGCAAGTGAACTCAAGACTGAAAGTCGAGTTAACTGTTGCTCTTGACTCTAACCTTGAAACTAACTGTAAATTCTAACTAACTGATCACTGGCCGATATCTCGAGCAACTCAAACAATCTTGAAAATATCCACTGGCATTTCACTAATTAGTAACTCTGGCGGCTCTGTAACTGAAGTGATGACCACTGTTTCTTTTGCAGCTTGACGCTTCTTACGTTTTTCTCAATGGAGAAGTGTTGCATGACGAAACTGTGGAGTTTGACCATGAACACTCTGGTTGCGAGAAATACACAAGAACGTGGAATTCCAACGGTGTCCAACTTGCGTCTACGCTTGTCAAATTGTCTAAATCAACCCCCAGATGCACTTGATCTTCATTGTCAGCTGCTCTGATGAAAACATAAATTAAGACCGATTTGGTCTTGAATTCAGTCTAGTTGAACCGCCTTCTGAAAAACTTGCCCATTGACTGTGAACACGGCTATGTTCTGACAACTTTCTCCGGAAAGCTAAAATGGCTCTTGGTGAGGCTAAAAATACCTTGTCGGAGGATAATTTTCACCAAAAATTTTGAGACGTGGGTTTTGTCCGGAAAATGATTCTAAGACAACCCACAATGTAAGAATTTTGAAAACACGTCCTTTAGCATGACATGCAAAGATTCTTCAATTGAGAACTGCAAGGGTTTTTACAACTTCCTGGGGCATTTTTTCTTGAGAACATCTAGAACATGGGTTTTGCGCACAACGGAATTCTGAACAAACCCACATGATGCGATTTTCAAAAAGATGTGATTTTGGCCCACATGCAAAGAAATCTTCGGAAAAAAGCACAGAGCTTCAGAATGAAGGCTGCGGGGCAATTTTCTCAAAAATATCTAAGACATGGGTTTTGCTGCTGATGTTGAAATATGCGAATCCAGATGGTCAGATTCTGAATATTTTGTCGTTTTCTTTGACATGCGAAGAAATCTAAGACGAGAAATAGAAGAAATAAGATAGAAGATAGAAGGTTTTATTTGTTCTTCCTTTGTAGAATTCGCTTTCCTCAATCTTGGATTTCGATGTAACCTGCATGCAAACTGAAAATAAAATTTGGAATCGCCTTCTCCTCAGCAATCTGAATCCAACGCTACGAAAAATACTGAAATCTGACACCTGTAGCACCTTGAATCCTCTAATGCTTGAAGAAATCGCCATAATGAAGCTCTTTGAGAAAGCACGACTTGCTTAAGAATGAAGAAATAAGGACGACTTTTGTCTTTAAATAAATAAAATTCATTTAAAATTCGTCCACCTCTTCAAACTCAAAGCACACCTCTTTATTTGGCAGTTAACTGAACCTCAAATTAGGGCGCATGCTTAACTAAGCCTTCAAAATGAGTGCCTAGAATGTGATTGGTTGTGAACTGAAGCTTAAAATGCATGAAAATGATGCTTTAATGGAGCGCCACTTTTAACTTTAGTTGGACTGCCCATGCAAATCAGTTAAACTTGTGCATGCAAGTCAGTTAAGTGCACATGCAAAACAGTTCACTTCGCATGCAAATTAGAACTCAACATCCTCTTCAGTTAACTGAACATGCAAATGCATGCACACTGCAGATGAACTGAACTTCTAAAAATAGCAACTCAAAATGAACTTCAGTATCTTCTGCATGCAACTCAGAAATCGTTCAGTTGAACTGAAGTTAGAAACCCTAATTAGGCTGCACCAGTCAAACTTGTTTTGAAAAGTCAACTTTGACCCTTAAGGCGTTTTTCCAGACTTAGCCAATTTTGATGAAAATTTGGATTGTAACCTTCGTCGGAGCCTCTGTTCACACACTGATTCCGGATGACTGACAAGCTCGATTGACTGGCTGACGAGTGCATTGTAGAGTAGAACAAAAACTGATCAAAACACTCCTTGAGACTGCAGACCATAAAACTAAGATTTGATGGCTCAAAAATCCAAGCGCCCTTTTCAAAAGCTGCTCTTTTTCTCAGACTTAGCCAATTTTCATCTTCATTTCGTACAAAGGGAAAGACGAATCCTCCATAACTTCTGACTGACAAAATTCCAGGACTGGATAACTGGATCACTGTGAGCTGACTTCATTCCACACAACAATTCCAAGACAACATTTATTCAAATTCCAACATCTGAGGGTTGAAAAACAAGGGCGCCCTTTTCAAAAGGTGCTCTTTTCATCCCAGAGAGCCATTTTCTCAACATTTTCATCTTACGAAGGTAAACCAGATTCCCTCGTTTCTCGCATTCAACAAACTTTCAGAACTGACGAATTGGTGCAACGTGAAGCTGAAACCATTCCGCAAAACAACTGCAAAGGAACATCTCCCAAGAAAACATCATCTAAGAGGTGAAAAAGGAGGGCACCTTTTTCAAAAGGTGCTCTTTTTCCTCCAGAGATAGCCATTTCTGGAACTGACCAAAATAACACTAAAACTCTGACTGCAGGCTGCTGAGTCATCTTTTGATATGACGGAGACAGTCAACGGATAGTTGGACATAACATGAACAAGCTGAATATCTGAGATCACCAAACATAAGGCATTAAAGGCCTCAAAAGCTCAAGCGCCTTCCTGAAAAAGTGCTCTTTTGCTTTATTCACGACCTCGAAATCAAGATTCAACCTTGCGTTTGTCTGCTCGCCCCGGCTACTCAGCAATTCAGATTGACGCGCAGAAGGGTGCAACATGGAGCTGGACTGAGCATGAAACAAACGTCAAAGGGGTCATTTGATCTGAAACCTCCGTTTAGGCCCCCAAAAAGATGGGCGCCCCTGGGATAGGCTGCTCGTTTTTGCTTCCGGTGTTAGTCATTTTCTCGTTTCTCTCATTTTCCACTGTATCCCCCGTAACTTGAGCAAAACAGGTCTGTTTGACAAGCTCGATAGCTCCTTGCGAAGCTAGTGAGATCCCGGACAAATGTTCCTAGAAGTGAGAAACCCTAAAAACAAGGTCTGGGGCCCTAAAATCAAGGGAGCCTTTTTGAAAATGTGCTCCCCTCTTCAGAGATAGAAAATTTTGATGATTTTCCTTCAGATTTTCACTTTTCTTGAATTTCTTCATAAACAGATTGACATGAAACTGACACAAACTCCATATTTAAAAAGCCCAAAAACGATCTTCTGTCATCACTTTAACAAGATTAAGACTCAATCAAGCAAAATGCCTTAGTGAAGCAAAAAATTTGGTTTGGGTACAACACCTTGCCACAACTTTCCTAAGTTCATAGCTGCTTGTTTTGGAGGCCGTACTTTATTTGAAGACTATATCTTGATTTGTAGCGCCTCATATTAATATGAGAGGTGGCTTTTAAAATGGAAGTTAAAATAATATTAATGAGGTTGCTTACTTGCTATTAAGGTGATTGCAGCCTTGTTGCTGCCTTCTATTCATTTATCTAGGCTGATGTATCCTTTAGGGAGGCTATGAGTCAAGTGTGAGGTTTTAGTAATATACATTAAATGATAAAAGATGCTTCTGTTCACTGCTAGGGAGGTCACAGCCTTAATAAGCTGCCATTTTTGCATCATTTCAGCCTGCAATATTTTTCCAAATGTAACCTTACATTCTGGGTAAGATGCATTAATATTGTTCAATTTAAAATATCAAGTCTTGCATAATATTTCAGCTTTTTGAAAATTATTTCAGAGATATTCCTGCAGTAAACATTTAGTATTACTGATCATTGAAATAATATTTTTCATTGTAATTCTTTTGCGGTTTACTTCTAGAAATAATATAAGAGTAATAGTTGATTTCTGCTTGTAAGTTTGGAAGGCTGCCATGACATTATAACTTGCTTTCTAGCATTAATATTTCTAATGTTAATCTGTGCGGTTGTCTGCCAGATTGAGATTTTAGTAATTTGTTTTAGAAGGCTTGCCACCAGAACTAGCTTCAGTTACTCTCAGTTTTTTGTTTGCAATTAATTTGAAAGGTTTGCCACCAGAATAATTATTTCATTAATCTAGATTTTTGTAGCAGTTGCAATATTGAGTTGTGCGACTTGCTGCCAACAAGCATTTTATTATAATATCAGCCTAATCGCTATCACCATATGCTTTCACCTTCCTCACATCTAGAACTTGGTGAAAAAAAGGTGTTAAAGGCTCATGCATTGTTCATTGTGAAATTGCAAAAAAAAATAAAAAAGGACAGAAAAAGAAAATTCAGTTCAAGACATTACAAGAGGAATGAACCTGCAGAGAAAAATGGGAATGGCATGGGGGAAGCTTGGTGAGGCTTGAATTTGGAGAGGGAATGACTTGCAAGTGAACAATGAACCCCTTAATGAATAAAATGGCCAAATTAGGGTTCTGCTATGGGTAATTAGGGTTTGAAATTTTAGTCACTAAATAGATGAATGAAAAAGCTGGTTGGGGATGTCTGATTGCTCAACACTTCTACACAAAAATGAAAGAGGTGCAAATGGGTTTCAAAGTTCCATGACCTTAAAAGATATTGGGCTTTTGGGGGGTTGAAAGCACTTTTGCACGTACAACCCTGATTCTCTAATGCCTTATGAACTTTATTGAGCTTTTGGACCTTTCCTACACTTTTCACAAAGTGTAAACAGTGTAAAGAAAGCTCAATTCCCTCCTGTCTTCTGCCACTGTACTTTGTTGTTGGGCTTTTGGGTTTTTTACAACTTTGCACAAAGTGCAAAGATGCATAGGAACTCTGGTTTCCCAACCAAGTGACATTTGCAAAGTCTACTAAGAGTCTTAGACAAATTTTGAAAAATCAAACAATTGACTCCACACCAAAATCACCTATGACTATGATCATTAACAAATAAAATTCACTTTGGAAGATTCAAAAATTAGACTTGGACTTGATCAAATTTCCATTATAACACATTGGACTTGTTTCATGCTTCTTGCCTCGGGACTTTCCAAGTTTGGTGAGTTTCCAGCAAGTCTTGTAACTATGCCCCAAATCCATTCTAAATTTGGAATGCTGAGATCCACACCAACTTGCCTTTGTAATATGCGTTTCATTTTAACATAATCTTGCCTTATTAAGAAACATCTTGTTCTACTCCATTATTGACAAGGTGCCTAACATTCTATCAACAATATTTGAGCAAAGTATGAGTGCCTAAAGGAGGTTTCTTTTATCTTAATAGGATCTTGAGATTCAGTCTGTTAGGCTTCCAAATGCTTGCTTCATTTATCTTTAACAGGAAACCTGATATAAGCTTCACTTTCCAAGTCCAAGCCTTGAACTATACTCTTATTTATAATCTTATAGTGTTTGAGCAACTGATTCAGTATCTACTGTGGACAACTTTTCATTAGAATATTGAATGCATTACAAAAATCTCTGCATTTGTTTCATAGGAGAGCTTTAAGAATGACTTAATCTTTGGACAGTTTAACCATTCATATGTATTTGGGATTTACAAAGTTGGGGAATTTTATTTTTATCTTTAAGAGTATCAGTGTGCGTCCCTGGGGATTTTATGACATAACCCATTTGGATATGTCTTGGGGATGGGGATGAGGACAATACATCAGTTCCCTGTTCCCACTCCCCAATATGAGAGGCATTTCCCAGGATACTCCGTGTCAAATTTACATTTGGGGATGGCCTGGCATCCCTGATGTCAGGACGTCCCCTGCCCATCACATTTTATAAAGTCTTCCACCTGTGGCACTTTATATATGGATTAATGTTATGGCTGCTGGTTGGCTGCCTCTGGGAGTTGGAATGAATATTGCATATGGTCTATTACTGAATATTTTGGATGTAGGACCAAGCTACTTGTATTCTCTTTGAGATAGGTTCTGTTTAAATTAAAGAATATCCTCCTTTTTTCTTGAGTCTGATCTTTCTTGTGTTTATACAGAGGTAAAACATTATTGGTATGTTAGTCATGTCAAAGAGGAAAAAAATTTCAAATCAAATCAATACTTATGGGGAACTTGTATATCATCCACCAAGTTTGGTCCCAGAAGTAATCATGCCCTCTTAGCTCTAAGGTCCTTTACATGGTTACTGTTCTAAATTGCAAAATAGCTGGTTGATAATACGATAGTGTTAAATTACAGGGGCAATATTGACAATGCTTTTGGAAAAAATTAGGTACTATTACCTGAATGTTTTTCCATGTAAGGTGATCTGAGATTTAACATCTTTTCATATTTACACATATTTAAACATAATTGGTTATATGGTATATATTAGCCTTCTGAATTTTACCAAAATATAGAGCTGTTTGTGCTACTATCAATTGTAACTAATTCAATTCATTTCACCTATCAACTTTAAGGTTTGATAGTTTAACTTTGACATAATTAGCATTGGTCTTCTTAGAAGGCGCATATCTTTAATGGCAGGCCATAATTGATGCTGCTGATGTTCTACTAACTCCAGCAGATTGGAAGACTAAAAAGATAGAAAAAATATTTTTGGATCTCTTCTTTTCACTTACTTTTTAGCTTTTTTAAAAATAAAATAAAATTGAAATTTGATTTTTTTAAATATTATTTTATTATCCACCCCCTCATTGTTCCCCTGTAGTCACACCCTCATTTTTCCACTGCCATCCCCAAAAACTAGGAGAAATTTTGCCATCCCCCAAACTCCATTCTTGCATCGTCCATTCCCCTATCTCAGAATCTCAGGGAAAAACTGAAAAATATACCATCATCACCAACATGAAGAATATGCCTCCTATATTAGTATCAGTTGTTTCTTTGTTGCATTTCCTGCCAAAGCTTGCTTTGCATTTTTCTAGGAAGTACAACTTTTCATGGTTTGCAAACATATTAGATGCAAGGCTTGTTAACTTTCATCTAATGAAATCATTTCTGGAATGACTAGGTTGGAACGAACTTAGGCTGTATATCATCGGGAAACATTAATGTAGTGAAGTACTTGAAATTGGTGGAAATATTTTCTTCAACTAATATTTGGCATTTCTTGGGTCTGAGGGGCTTTCGTTTACTATTAATCTTGCTGAACGTATGGGTTGTTTTCTGTTTCTTAAGTGTTTTCTACTAATCCTTGCAGGTAGATTACTTTGTTGATTGCCATTATTCTCTATCCCAAGATAGCCTTTGGCTTATTGGAGGCACAAATGATGGTTCACTAGGATATTTTCCAGTCAGCTACGACACACCAAGTGGCCAATGCCAACCAAACTCTGGTGTAATTGGTTCAGTTAATGCAGTTCTTGATGGCGGTCATATAGGTGTTGTGAGATCTGTTTGGTCGCCATTTAATGTGGGAGTTGATCCCGTTCACAAGCAACATATTGTCTGGACAGGAGGAGAGGACGGCTGCTTGTGTTGCTGGTCAGAGGGTGATATATCTGCAAAGAATAAAGCCTGGATATCTTCTGGACTCATCATGAAAACAACAAAAAGCTCAAAGCAGAATAGACATCGACCTTATTGATGAGAAATTTTTTTACAGATAAGCATTTCCTTGGATTCATTATAAAAACATCAAGAAGATTGAAGCAGGATACACTTCAACATTATTGATGAGACACTTTTATACAGCTAAGCATTTTCTGCAGACTGACACATACAGATTCCAACAGTTCTAGGTGTATGTTGAGCTGGATTTGCTGCAATGAAAGGATTTGGAGTATACAAATGTAATCACCTTACTCTACTCGAAGAAAGGCCTCAGTGAAAGCTATCTATTTTTTATTAGCTGTTTGTTTATTTGCTTGTTTTATCATACTGTATCTCCAGAAGTATAGTTTCTTTTATGTTCCTTGAAGTTGATCATTCATGTTAAAGACTCAGCTTGGTTCATGCATACTGTTGGTTTTTTAGTATTTGTGTTTACAATATGCCATGTTTATGTCCTAATTACGTTTGGCATTTGTATTTTCAAAACATATAAATGGGGAGATGCAAGCATGTGGATCATGTTTACGACACAGTCTTAAGGGGAATTATTGAAGCCTTTAATATTCTAATTGTTCCATTTAATCAAAGTTTTTACACCTTGAACAAGTAGGATAGAAAAGATGGTAAAGACACTCCATTGAGCACTCTATTGAGGCTATCTAAAGCATCGCATATACAAGTCTTTCATAATGAAGCTTTCAATTAATCAATTGATACCTAATGACCGTGAGGAATATCAACTATTTATTTGAATCTGTATTTAAATCACAACTCAGTGACTTTGTAATCAAATTGCATCACTATTGTTCTATTACGCTTACAAATCCTTCATAGTTATTTACTACAATATAATGATTATGCTATTAACAATTTGCACTCAGCAATATGAAATAAACAAATGTTTTGATAATTTGTAGATGAAATCCATGTTCAGTATGAAATGGTGAGTCCATATTCTGTATGAAGAGTTGTATATCTAGTGCAATCACTCTTGCTCATTTTATTTTGATTCATTAATATGACAGCTCTATGATTACAAGTCTATTAACCTGCATGAGATGCATGCATGTTTTTCTGGGTCTATTGTTTAGATGTACCTTCCTATCCATTACAAAAGTTCCACAAGATGTGGTTGAAAGTGAGATGCCCACAGCAAATTCATTTAGGTGCTGGTTGACAAGTTTACCAACCCTTAACATCTTATGCATGGTCAAACTATGTGACTGAAAAATTTAGAACTGCCATGTGGACAAATCAGATTGGGCGAAAAAAAACGTACTACATCAAAGAGTTTAATCGAGCAAAGGATCATGGTGAAAATTTTTATTTAGGTGCAGCTATTAAAGGGAAAGCGAGGTTGTTAGTTGCACAATTGAGGACACAATCGCATCACCTTAGGTGTGAGACTGGTAGGTGGAAGATTCCCAAGGAAACTTGGGAAGAAATAACTTCTATTTTCTACAATTAGGGGGCAGTGGAAATGGAATGGCACTTCATCATGGAATGCACAGTTTATGAGGATATCCGTACTCAGCACAAAAATAGTTTGAAAGTTGACAATATGCATCAGCTATTTGAGGTAGATAAGATTAACCATACGGCCAACCTTCTAGTCAAAATTAATAGTAGGGGATCCAACTTGGAAAAGAGCATGACAACAAATTAAGCTTGTTTGTCTTGGTCTCCTAGACTGTTTAGTCTCATGGACATCATTAAAATCTTTCATTCATTCAACTTCGTTGCAAATAATCTTGTCACTTACCATCACACAACCATGCGATACAAGGCTAAGGGCTTAGTACTTTGCACATTACAAAATTTAAATAAGTTAAAGACAACTAGGTTTAAAATATTTGGGACCTTCTTTAAACCACCACACACCATAGAGTCAAGAATCGTTCATAACCACGAGAGTTTGATTCCTTCCTGACTTGACGACTTTTAAATGAAGCAGAGTAATTGTGTAGTTGTTGTCAATTTCAGTAAAGGCGTTTTTTTAGTTCTTGAGTGAACCCTAATTTTGGTTTGAGTGAAACTTTAGCAATTCTTGGGTGAGCTCTATTGGTTTGTGGCAATTTTTTTAAAAATCTTGGGTGAGGAGTTAGTTTTTGAAGATTGCATGGAGTTTGATGTGGCTCATCATGGATGATTTTATCTTAGAAGATTGAGTTGGATCTTTCCCTTGTGGATTGTTGACATTCATTGGCTATATATTGTTGAACATTGCTTGAGTTGTCTTAGAAACTTTGTTATTACACTAGCGTTAAGAGAATGATTTGTGGCTATGAAATGTTAAAGAGATTGTTTCCTAGTTGGTTTTGGGAGGTGCTCTTGAAAGAGGATATTTGTGTCATTTCATCTTCCTTGTGCCCTCCACATCTAGTTGAAGGGGGGATGTATAATTGCATGTTTGATGTAAACCTGCCTTATTTTGTCCCTTGGGTTACCTATTGTGGTGTATGTTGGATGCTTGAGGTTAAGGTTTATTTATCCCTTAGGTATTGACTTGTGTTATTCCTTGGGATTATTGCTTATTAAACCTAATCTCTTACATGTTTGTTATACCTTGACACATGGGTATACATAGGCATATTTTGGTATGGTGGATTCACCATGGCTTATTTGACATTTTCTATAACCATCAAAACTTATGTAAACTCATATCATGAGTAGAGAGGGTTGTGCTTCATTCGGATCATCTTGATTTAAAATGCTAGAATAATAATTCTCTCTAGAAAAATGCCTCAACATAGATAGTTGTAGAACATATTGGGAAAAACTAGTATCGAATATTTTATTTTATTGGAAAAAACATGATTCCAAAACATATGTAGTAGAATTCAACACATTTGAGTTGTAGTACTGGGATGGGTAACCTCCCAGGAAGGCCCAATGCTTCACCTTTGTGAACATCAACTAGATGCAATGAATGCTAACTGGACCATTCACTATCATGAGAGATGGGTTCTTATGAACCACTACTCATGAAACACGGGTCAATGAGTTTGAATTGTAAAACTACACGGTTGAATCTTGATAGGAATATCACAATTTGGCACGTTGTGGAAATACCCCCTACTTATCAATTGATGAGCTAAAGGGGCTCTATAATGAATGGTTCATAAGACACAACACTCGCTGAAGATTTTGCAAATGGGGTTGTAAGCTAAGTGGGCTTAACCTTGAGGAAAACTCTATGGTTAAGCACGCTTGAGCTGGAGTAGTACTTGGATGGGTAACCTCCTAGGAAGGCCTAGTGCTTCACCTCTATGAGCATCACCTAGATGCAATTAGTGCTAAGTGGACCATTCACTATCATGAGAGATGGGTTCTTTTGAACCACTACTCATGAAACATGGGTCAATGAGTTTGACTCGTAAAACTACACATTTGAATCTTGATAGGAATATCACAATTTGACATGCTATGGAAATACCTTGTACTTATCAATTGTAGAGCTAAAGGGGCCCTATAATGAATGGTTCATAAGGCACAACACTTGTTGAAGGTTTTGCAAATGGGGTTGCAAGCTAAGTGGGCTTAACCTTGAGGAAAACTTTTTTGTTAACCATGCTTGAGCTGGAGTACTATTGGGATGGGTAACCTCCCGAGAAGGCCCAATGCTTCACCTCTGTGAGCATCACCTAGATGCAATGAGTGCTAAGTGGACCATTCACTATCATGAGAGATGGGTTCTTGTGAACCACTACTCATGAAACATGGATCAATGAGTGACTTGTAAAGCTACATGGTTGAATCCTAATATGAATATTACAATTCAGTAAGTTGTGGAAATAGCTCCTACTTATCAATTGATGAGCTAAAGGGGCTCTATAATGAATGGTTCATAAGGAACAACACTTGCTAAAGGTTTTGCAAATGGGGTTGCAAGCTAAGTGGGCTTAACCTTGAGGAACACTTCATGGTTAAGTGTGCTTGAGTTGGAGTAGTACTGGGATGGGTAACCCCTCGAGGAGGCCCAATACTTCACCTCTGTGAGCATTACCTAGATGCAATGAGTGCTAAGTTGACCATTCACTGTCGTGAGAGATGAGTTCTTGTGAACCACTACTCATGAAACATGAGTCAATGAGTTTGACTCGTAAAACTATACTCTACGGTTGAATCTTGATAGCAATATCCCAATTTTACATGCTATGGAAATACCTCCTTATCAATTGATGAGCTAAAGGGGCTCTATAATGAATGGTTTATAAGGCATAACACTTGTTGAAGGTTTTGCAAATGGGTTGCAAGCTAAGTGGGCTTAACCTTTAGGAAATCCTTGTGGTTAAGCGTGTTGAGTTGGAGTAATACTCAGATGGGTAACCTCTCGGGAAGGCCCAATGCTTCACTTTTGTGAGCATCACCTAGATGCAATGAGTGCTAAGTGGACCATTCACTATCATGAGTGATGGGTTCTTGTGAACTACTAATGAAACATGGGTCAATGAGTTTGACTCATAAAACTAAATGGTTGAATCTTGATAGCAATATCACAATTTGACATGTGGAAATACCCCCTACTTATCAATTGATGAGCTAAAGGGGCTATATAATGAATGGTTCAGAAGGCACAACACTTGATGAATGTTTTGCAAATGGGGTTGCAAGCTAAGTGGGCTTAACGTTGAGGAAAACTTTGTGATTAAGTGTGCTTGAGCTGGAGTAGTATTGGGATGGGTAACCTCCCAGGAAGGCCCAATGCTTCACCTCTATGAGCATCACCTATATTCAATGCGTGCTAAGTGGACCATTCACTATCATGAGAGATGGGTTCTTGTGAACCACTACACATGAAACTTGGGTCAATGAGTTTGACTCGTAAATCTACAAGGTTGAATCCTAATAGCAATATCACAATTTGACATGATGTGGAAATACCTCCTACTTATCAATTGATGAGCTAAAGGGGCTCTATAATAAATGGTTCATAAGGCACAACACTTGTTGAAAGTTTTGCAAACAGGGTTGCAAGTTAAGTGGGCTTATCCTTGAGGAAAACTCCATGGTTAAGTGTGCTTGAGCTGGATTAGTATTGGGATGGCTAAACTCTTGGGAAGGCCTAGTGCTTCACTTCTGTGAGCATCACCTAGATGCAATGAGTGCTATGTGGACCATTCATTATCATGAGAGATAGGTTCTTGTGAACTACTACTCATGAAACATGGGTCAATAAGTTTGACTCGTAAAACTACACAGTTGAATCTTGATAGCAATATCCTAATTTGACATGTGGAAATAACTCCTACTTATCAATTGATGAGCTAAAGGGACTCTATAATGAATGGTTCATAAGGCACAACACTTGTTGAAGGTTTTGCAAATGGGATTGCAAGCTAAGTGATCTTAACCTTGAGGAAAACTTTGTGGTTAAGCGTGCTTGAATTGGAGTAGTACTAGGATGGGTAACCTCCCAGGAAGGCTTAGTGCTTCATTGAGTATCACCTAGATACAATGAGTGCTAAGTGGACTATTCACTATCCTGAGAGATAGGTTCTTGTGAACCACTAATGAAACATGGGTTAATGAGTTTGACTCGTAAAGCTACATGGTTGAATGTTGATAGCAATATCACATTTTGACATGCTATGGAAATAACTCCTACTTATCAATTGATGAGCTATAATGAATGTTTCATAAGGAACAACACTTGTTGAAGGTTTTGCAAATGGGGTTGCAAACTAAGTGGGCTTAACCTTGAGGAAAACTCTTTGGTTAAGCACTCTTGAGCTGGAGTAGTATTGGGATGGGTATCCTGCTAGGAAGGCCTAATGCTTCACCTCTATGAGCATCACCTAGATGCAATGAGTGTTAAGTGGACATTCACTATCATGAGAGATGGGTTCTTGTGAACCACTACTCATGAAACATGGGTCAATGAGTTTGACTTGTAAAACTACAACGGTTGAATCTTGATAACAATATCACAATTTGACACACTGTGGAAATACCTCCTACTTATCAATTGATGATCTAAAGGGTCCCTATAATGAATGGTTCATAAGGCACAACACTGGTTGAAGGTTTTTCAAATGGGGTTGCAAGCTAAGTGGGCTTAACTTTGAGGAAAACTCTAGTTAAACATGCTTGAGTTGTAGTACTGGGATGGGTAACCTCCCGATAAGGCCCAGTTCTTCACTTTTGTGAGCATCACCTAGATGCAATGAGTGTTAAGTGGACCATTCACTATCATGAGAGATGGATTCTTGTGAACTACTACTCATGAAACATGGGTCAATGAGCTTGACTCGTAAAACTACATGATTGAATCTTGATAGCAATATCACAATTTGACACTCTATGGAGATACCTCCTACTTATCAATTGATGAGCTAAAGGGGCTCTATAATGAATGGTGCATAAGGCACAACACTTGCTAAAGGTTTTGCAAGTGGGGTTGCAAGCTAAGTGGGCTTAACCTTGAGGAAAACTCAGTGGTTAAGCATGCTTGAATTGGAGTAGTACTGGGATGGGTAACCTCCCGGGAAGGCTGAGTGCTTTATTGAGCATCACCTAGATACAATGAGTGCTAAGTGGACCATTCACTATCATGAGAGATGGGTTCTTGTGAACCACTACTCATGAAACATGGGTCAATGAGTTTGACTCGTAAAACTAGATGGTTGAATCCTGAGAGCAATATCGCAATGACATGTTGTGGAATTACCTCCTACTTAACAATTGATGAGCTAAAGGGGCTCTATAATGAATTGTCCATAAGGCACAACACTTGTTGAAGGTTTTGCAAATGGGGTTGCAAGCTAAGTGGGCTTAACCTTGAGGAAAAATTTGTGGTTACGCCTGGAGTATTACTGGGATGGGCAGCCTCCTAGGAAGGCCCAATGCTTCACTTCTATGAGCATCACTTAGATGCATTCAGTGCTAAGTGGACATTCACTATCATGAGAGATGGGTTCTTGTGAGCCACTACTTATGAAACATGGGTCAATGAGTTTGACTTGTAAAACTACACGGTTGAATCTTGATAACAATATCACATTTTGACATGCTATGGAAATACCTCCTACTTTTCAATTGATGATCTAAAGGGGCCCTATAATGAATAGTTCATAAGGCACAACACTTGCTGAAGGTTTTTCAAATAGGGTTGCAAGCTAAATGGGCTTAACTTCGAAGGAAAAAACTCCATGGTTAAGCATGCTTGAGCTATAGTATTGGGATGGGTAACCTCTCAGTAAGGCCCCGTGTTTCACCTCTATGAGCATCACCTAGATACAATGAGTGTTAAGTGGACCATTCACTATCATAAGAGATGGGTTCTTGTGAACTACAACTCATGAAACATGGGTTAATGAGTTTGACTCGTAAAACTGCATGGTTGAATCCTGATAGCAATATCACAATTTGACATGCTGTGGAAATACCTCCTACTTATCAATTGATGAGCTAAAGGGGATCTATAATGAATGGTTCATAAGGCAAAACACTTGTTGAAGGTTTTGCAAATGGGGTTGCAAGCTAAGTGGGCTTAACCTTGAGGAAAACTCTGTGGTTAAGCTTGCTTGAGCTGAAGTAGTATTGGGATGGGTAGCCTCCCAAGAAGGCCCAATGCTTCACCTCTATTATCAACACCTAGATGCGATGAGTGTTAAGTGGACCATTCAATATCATGAGAGATGGGTTCTTGTGAACCACTACTCATGAAACATGGATCAATGTGTTTGACTTGTAAAACTAAATGGTTGAATCCTGATAGCAATATCATAGTATTTTTCTAGGTTAAAGGATTCCAAAGCTTATAACCTTTAAATTTGTCACCACGACCAATGAAAATAGATTTTAAGGCTTTTGGATCTACTTTACATCACTTTTTTTGAGGCACATAAAAAAATAGTCACAAACAAATATTCTTAAATGTGAAATTGAAGGATTCTTACCTTTCCACACTTCATAAAGATTTTTATAAACAAGAGCTAAACAAGGAGATTGATTAATCAAATAACAATAAATACTTTCAATCTTTACCCAAATTCACCAATCTAGCTACATACTACTTAACATAATTCTAGCTCTTTCCAGTAAGGTCCTATTCATTATTTTTTCTACATTTTGTTGGGGAGTGGTATGTGTAGTCTTCTACTAAATGATACCTATATGATTATAAAATTCATCAAATCCTTAGAGAAATATTCACCATCGTTGTTACATCTTAACACCCTTATCTTGCAATCCATTTTATTTTCAACTAAGGATTTAAATTCGTTAAAGTTAGTGAAACTTTTAACATTTTAAATACAAAAAATAAATCTAAGTGTATCTACAAGCATCACCAATGGATTTAACATAATAACATGATTTTCCCATATAACCCGCATCTAATAGATCAAACACATATGAATAAATGGTTTCTAACAATCTCGTAACTTTATTAATTCCATCAAGAAATGAAGATCTATTGTATTTTCCAAACACCTAACTCACAAAAATATTTTTGACAATAGAATAAAAAGAATTGTCAACCAGCTTTTTATTAACAATGATCCTAAGAACTTTTTCACTTATATGAACCAAATGTTGGTGCTACAACATACATATATTTTTAGTGTGAGTGACATTGGTAGAATTAAAAAATATGGAGGTGTCATCCAAAACATGGTCCTGATTTGAGATCCTCTAGTAACCACTAAGTTCCCTCTTACTATCCTACAACTAGACTTACCAAATATCACATCCACACTAGAATAATTTAACTTGAATACATAAAGTAAATTTCTTGTAAGTATTGGAATATCATCGAGGGTTTTAACACTTCCATCATTAAAACACAAATGTACCTTTCCTACCAATAATCTCCTTGGTAGTGTTTTCTCCAAGGAAAACCTCTACTCCCCCATAATTTGAATATGTAGAAAATAACTCCTTGTGAGGATTCATATGGTGGGAGTAACCTAAATCAATAAGCCAAGCATCATTAAGAGTGTTAGACAAAATAAACAAAGAATCATTAAATCACTATCATCGGTAAACTTATTTGTGAAGGAATCTAAACTATTTTTCTTATTTTTGCATTCCTTCTTCACATGTGTTCTCTTTCCACAATTTTTGTATTGTACTTTGCTATTTGTTGAGGTTTTAGAACATCCTTTAGACACTTGTCTATCTTTTTCTTATTCCCTTATAGGTCATGATTTTTCTTTGGTCCCTCCCCATACATACAAAGAATCTTTGATCCTTCATTCATG